>PVHY01002347.1:23771-129364 GCA_004024945.1 Uropsilus gracilis | reverse complement strand
GGGGGGGGGGGAGGAGGGTATGTCTTGCTGTTTCACTCTCACTCCACTTAGTCCTCAGGAGGAATAAGAAAACCAAGCATTGCAAACAGCAACATAGAACGCATGAAGGACCAGATAAGGATCCTGCCAATGCTGCCGGCAAGATGCAGAAGGACTATCATAGAACATAATAGACTGGAGAGACCACCATTGTGAAGATCTATCACAAAAGTGTGCCTACACACTCATCAGGAATGGATGAACCAAGACCCCATCTCAGGACATGTCACCCTAGAAAATAAGGAGTCCCTCCCCACACCATGGGAGAGGAAGCCCACAGAGTTGGGGAACTGGCTCCACAACAAATCTGCAAAGGGAAAGAATGGAAACCATCCACAAAGGCCATTGGTGGATGCCTACTCTCTCTGAGAAACCTCATTACAGAAACCGACTGGGAACAAGGCCCCCCAAGCCAGAAGGCAGAACTATGGAGTGAAGAGGCAATGGATATACTGGGAGAATGGACTTGTACCAGCAGCCAGCAATGAGAAGACATTGTTAAAGCTCAAATGAGCATGGACAGGCTGCCCAATGCAAAGCCAAGACTACACTCCTCCACGCACAGAATGGGTGTACCAGGAACAGTCCCTCACCTGTCAAATAGACACAACCACAGAAAAGGAAGAGAGACCTATGGACTGAACATAAATAATCAAACGAGATGTTGCGAATGCTAGCTAGGACGAGTCCACGGAGCCCAGCCGAGGTTTTAGGGAGCCCGGGAGCTGAGCTGTGATGCAGTAGGGACGGTGAGAGTCTCACTACACTATGGAAAGATGGAAATTTCACCCTCTGGAAGGAATCCAAAGGGTTAAAGTCCAAACGGTTAATACTTCCTCCAAAGGGAGGAAATATTTTGCATTTCCTCATTCACACTGTTCTGAAAACAAAAATTTTAACGGCTACTTTGGATCAGTGAGGATATGCACTTGCCTCTCTGTTTGGAGTTAATAAGCTTAGAACTTATAACAGATTCTCCTGTCACAGAAAGGCTAGACAGAGTAAAGGAAAACAAAAAACTTAGTAGAAACAGTCAGATATATGCAAATTAAAAGCATGAAACGTTTTATAAAGAAAAAAAACCCATAAATCATCAAACGAGAGAGGTGTCTGTGTGAACGGATGGACCATGGGGGAGGGGGGGCAGGGGGAGGCATCCCGGCAACCGTTTATCTAAGAATTTTTAAAAAATAAAAATAAAAAAGGAAAATGTAAATAGGAAGTAAGCATATTTTTTATATTGCCTGTATGATATGTCCCAATACTTTTTTATCATCTGGGACTTAAATGTATTCTCAATATAGAACAACTGAGGACTATTTAATGACACAGGGAGAGATAAATTTCATTCTCTTACTCAGAAAAGTCATTTGGGTATGTTGCTTTTCCTTTTGGTCCCATTTCAAAATGCCTGCTCTACAAATGGGCAGTCAAAAATGTATGTTCAAGAAAACAGTGACAGAATCAAATACACACATATATATGGTGCAAGCTTTCCCCACATTGATCTGCAAATGTCACCATCTAAATCTCCACAGGGCTTTCCCAGATACAAATTTTTTACTTTTTCCACTTTACCAAACTATAAACTGACTCTCCCTCTCAGCATTCGCCCATTTACAGGAAAACTGTACTAGACAATTTTGTCTAGTAATTACTAGTAATTACTTGCCAAATAATCCCCTGTCCCATTCACAGTATCACAGGTCTTGCCAACTGACCTTGATATCCTGTCAGGATCTTCACCCTGGAGACTCCCCACAAGGGGCTACATCTAAGTTTAAAACCATGGCAAGAATAATGTGGATTTTTACACTTACATTTAAAAATGTCTTAGCCTCATGAATCACTTTGTAAAGACATTTTAGTTTATTGTAGATGTCAATATTTCAATTCAAAACTACAAAATTTTTGGCAATATTCTATGTGACAACTACAAGAAGTGTACATCTAGATTTTCAGAAAATAACTCCAGAATGAAGAGAACATGCAAATAGAAGTTTATGTCTCTGGAATAAAAATTGTATTTCCCCCTCCCCCAATCTCTAATTTACAAAATAAGAGCTGTCATTTTTCCTTAGTATAAAGAATAGCTTTTCTTGGACAAGAAAATAAACCTTATGTTTCACAGTGCAGTAGTTTTTAAATGCCAGAATTGAGCAAGGCAATGCTGTATTTTTTGGGCTTATATCAACTCCTTCACACTGCATTAATTATAGTGTTTCTTCGTGCATTAAACTTAACTGTAAGAAAATTAATTATTGGGGCCAGAAGTAATCACGTATGATGAAAAGTTCCTCTAGCAAAAGCCATGCTTGCAAATGAACTAACTCAACTCTAATTACTCAGCTGTTAAACTTTACATTTATGTCACAGCAAGGGAAGACACACTTTGTAACTGCTTGACTGACTGATTAACCACTCACAAGCCTATGAAGGGACCACAATACAGTCTATTTCCCTGGTTCTTAGGGAGTTCTGTTAAGAAACTAGTTGGTTTTCTTAAGGAAAGAAAGTTATGGTCATATCCCATCAATCAGGAATAGGAGAGGAAATCTATTTTTGACTAGAGGAGTTTAGCTCTGATTTTCGACCAGTACAAGCAATGGGTAATGCTGATTGAACTAAGACTTATACTGTAACTACTCAAGTGAAAACTTATTCTAAGAAATATTTAAAAATCACAGGACAGATCTTTATTTATAATAAGTCAGCTACCTGTAGATGTCTGGATAAAGAAAGCCTAGGCCAACTCCAGCCAAACAAACTCTACCTTTTTCTTCTTCTATTCAAATATTCACATTAGAAATCTAGGTTCCAAACATTTCCTCTACTGAAGAAAGTGAAATTCAGTGACAGTCATCTAGCTACAAATTTTCAATGCCTATAGAATGTTCACTTAATGATGGAAAACATTTTTATTTAAAAGACAATTATATTTTTAGAAGCCAATGTTGACCCAATTTATTTTCAAAATATGAGTGGATCCATGTTTTCATATACAAAAGATTTTATAGAAGAATATGGCTGACTTCCACTTCAATATTTTCATGTAAAAACTTCACACAGTACAAGAAAGTGATTGCAATGAAAGATGCAAGACACCTAAAGTCAGTCAATATTTTAAGTACAGGGCAGAATACTCTTGCAATTCTTCCTTTAAAATGATGTTACATACATTAAATGTCCAGGTTATAAAAAATGACTTAGTATCCACTTATCCTTCAATGAATTTTTATATCTTTACCATATCACATTAATTGCTGGTGGACAAAATAGTTTAAGAATCTAAAAACTTTTTCAGGTAGCACAATGATTTAAAAGCAAGTAGGAAAAAGCTTCCGCCAAATAGTTTTGTATATAATTTTCCATCCATTACAACAACAAAGATTTCACTTTTCTTTTGAAAACACTATTTCTTCTTAAATAGAGGGCAGAGTTTTAATGTGGGGCTGGAGGGAGGAGGGTGTTTTATAAGTAAAAACAAGTTAACGTCAGTTGTACAAATGTCTCATTTAAGAAACTGAGTACTTTGATTCAAAGGATTCTAAAATATTTCACCATTACATGAAAAGTTAATTCAAAGTTAAAAAACTGGTAACACATTGAACTAACAGAAACCATCTATTAGCATACCCTATTATTTTTTGCACAAAATTCATAATTTAGCAAAGACCATTTAGTAAGATTAGCTGAGAAGCCCAGGGCAAACCCCACACCTGGAGTCTCAGCTCATCACGTAACACGTGACCATCCTGGAAGAGCTGTCTTTTAACATCCTTCTGAGAGACAAATTCATACAGAACTGTGAAGTTTACATAATTCTTTCAAGAATGAGGTGCTTCAACTTAACATATTTTCTAGATAAAGAAACTACCCCATTTAAGCAGTAAAGCTGCTTTAAGCATTTAAAATGTTACTTTAAAATATATTTTTGGTGCATTTCCCTGTCATTTTTAAAGATGAGGTATAGTCACAACTAACATAATCTTCTGACTTCATGGTTCTTCTGCCTGTGGCAGCTGACAAGAGTGATTCATCAGCAGATACCACTTGGGCCCTGGCTCCAATCCTGTGCAACTTTGGACCACAGGATTATCACCAGGCTCTTTAGGCTCTATTATCTCTCTATTTGAAAGCCCCATAATTAATGTGTCAAAGTATTCGTAAACTACAAATTACCACATAAATGCAAAGGACTGCTGTGATAAGTCCAAGATGATATTTGGTTTTAGGAATACCTAGTCAAAAATAAAACCTAGATGTTTTTTGTACAACTTATGCAGCTGACAAGACTTGTGCATTTATGGTTCTGATGCTTTGGTTACCTAACTATTCTCCCAGTCTGTCTCAAGTTTCTAACTGCACCAGTCCTATAATCCAGTTTGTTTCTACTAGAGTTTAAATTTCTGACTTTCTAATAGATAAAAAATAAAACTTAAAGCTTCATTACTTTAGTGAATATGGCACTATCATTATGCACTTTGAAAGAATGGGTCCCTTATTAGGTGAGATGTCAGACTCACCTAGGAAGCATTTGAAAATTGAGATTTTAGTTTTTTGTTTTTTTTTTTCGAGACTAGGTCTCGCCATTTTTTGCCCATGGAACCGCAGGCTCACGTTGCCCCTGGTACTACAGACTCAAGCAATCCCCAGCCTCAGCTTCCCAGGTAGCTAGGATTACAGGCGCATGCCACCATGCCCAGCTATTTTTTGGGACTAGGTCTCATTGTGTTGCCCCAGGCGGGACTCAAACCGTCATCCCCAGACCCTGTTGCAACTTCATAAGTTGTTGCTTACAGGCACGCGCCACTGTGCCTGGCCTGAAACTGAGATTTTAAATTTCAGCCACTGAGAGTCTGACTCAATATGTCCACAGTTGGACCTAGAGAAACTGTTTCTCAGAAGTCTCTCAGGTAATCACAACACTATAGATAGGTCAGTTTTGGGGACTCACTGCTTTGTCCTCAGTTTCTCTAGAATTTTAGCAGCTGTCTGTTTTAGTATAAAAAATTCCCCTTGCATTAATCACAAGTACATTGAAAGTAGAATCCCCGTGATGACAACTTATAACCATTGCAGACTATGTATTACAATTCCTTTGCAATACAATTTTAAAATGATAAATAACTTTCATAGCTAAGACAATTCATGCAGACACTGAGAAGTAGCTGGTTCTACTGCTGTCTGACTTGTAGTTGTTAGTCACTGGTATACCTGAAGACCATCTTATTACAGTTGTCACAACTAAATGAAGGGTGACAGAACTCTCCATAGAACAGAAAGATGGGCTAATGAGATAATCAATATTGTTAAGAAAATGTTTCTGACAAAAATGAGAAATATTTAAAAGAAAAACAAAACATACATAACTTCCCAGAGAAATTCAAAATACACCCACACTTCTGAAGTCTACCATAAAGAGGAAATCTGACCAAAACTACGGTTGTTTAAAAATATGTTCAACTAGTTGCGAAAATGTAAGTACAAATTCATTCTTAAGGATGCCTTACAGGCATAAATGCTCCCCAAATAGTGGAGAAAACTACCAAGGAAGCATTTTGGTGTAGTCTAGTTCTGAACACAATCCCTTCTGAGCTTAATGCAAAAGCATTAAACATTTAGGTTTTCTGGATGTTGTGTATATCTAGGCACTACGGAAAGTTGTCATGTCCTTAGGTTCTCTGCTGGGGACACACCAGTCATCAGCCTCATGGTTGGTGTTGTAATGTTTCCAGGCAGCTTTGTTGTAGACTGGGAGTCTTTCTATTGATTCTGTTGAGAGAGCCTGAAAGATAAAGCAAGGCCTAAGTCTGGCATATTTTTAAAGAATTCATTGTTTGAGAAAATATGCAACAACAAAGGTTACAACAAATCAAACAATACTTTATTGAATATATATTTTACTGATCTCACCCTCTACATACATTTTAAAAGAGCACACATACTCGAAAAGTGCTTTTCAAGTACATCTAAGGCACTGTGTGGCATGTACCATAAGCTTGCTGCTTGCTTTTCCAGTCAGCCTGGAAGTTGCTGGGCTGAATTTTACAGAGATGTTAAAGATCCTCTTATAAAACATGGCCCAGAACAAAAGCTGGTAGACTTAAAACATCATTTAAATATAAAAGCATAAAGATTAACGTATGTATTTTAGCATATATAGTGACACAATCATTTAATGCAATCTATTTTAGTTTGGAATACTAGTGGAATACTATTTGGAATACTATTTTTTTCCAATGTAGTCATTGTATTTTTAAAGATTCATCATATCATTACTATTAGTTACTATTAAACTCCATCTAAAGGCATCCTGGTTTTTGCATGAACAATTCTTATGAGGGTTTAATCCTGTGTCTCCTCCTGCCATTAAAAAAATCAATTTAAGATACAGCATACATAATTTCTATAATATATGTAATTTACTTTTCCAACATATTACCTTTAAATCATTATTCTACTTGAGCTTCCTATAAATAGTTGGAACCTAAGATTAACTATGCCCCTTGTTATTTCCTTCAAATTAAGAATTTCAGTAGACTTAAGCTGAAGTGACAGGTATTCCTCAAGACAGAGAAAATATTGAAACAGAAACTTGAGCTCAACAACACTATGGAAGCTCTTTGATGCTGATTTTAATACTTCTGTAAGAGTTCTTGTTCTCTAATTTTTCAAAAGTGGTACTAAAAACCTTGCCCTTACATATGCTCTTAAATATGCTAAAACTGCCAGAATTCTTTTATCTGTAAGGAATAAACAGGCTGGGTCAAAAACATTTTGTGATTAAAAATATTGGCTTTGTATTAACCTTCTAAAATTCTTAACAATCTAGATGATTTTTTAAAAAAGAAAAATAACTATTCTCTTTGAAAAAAAACTCAACAGTTATAAAATTATTTTTTCCAGTAAAGTCTTGAGCATTTCCTACAAAATAGGTGCCATCTAGTGGCAGAACAAGAAACTGAAGTCACCAAATAAGTATCAACAGCCAGCACTGTTTAACCAACCTAGTGGGTTCATAGAGCCCAGAGCTTTCCATTCCTTTACAATATACTAATCCCACTATGTGCACCTGTACCACCCCGACCAGTGGACTAAGTGCTTGTGCTCCCACCAAGTGAGCCTGTGTTTAGAGTCAGCTGTGCTTTGCTTGTTTCCAAGTCTGCTTATGCATCCATATCGTAATGACAAAACTTATATAAATAGAGCAACCATAGGAGGAGTGGATTCTTTGAAAATTAAGGTGAATGCCTTAGAAAGATTCATGAAGGAAAATCACATAAAGATTTCTGCCAAATGAATCAGAAGACAGTTCTAAAGGATTGCTCAAAAATCCCAAAGGATAATGCACTTGCTCATGTCTTTGCTTAAAAGAAACCAAAATGATGGATATAAGTGTCTATAAGAAAGATAAGTGAAACGTCAATTTGCAGACCCATATGCAAAGGAAAACCCTTGGGAGCATATTGAAACATAAGTGGACCAATCTCCACCATGTGTTTCATGTTAAAATTAAATTTGTAAATATTTAACTTTTTATAATTCCTGACTTTAGCCCTGCATTTTTCTATTAACAACCAGAGTCTTGATCATTACAGGTAAGAGACCTTTTTCCCCATAATCAAGATCACTTATATAGATGAGAGCTTATGTAAAAAAACATAATGTTCTTCTATTTCAACAGTGTGAGGTAGAGTTAAATTTCACTGAGTAGACTATTGGCATCTTTTCTTATAATCAAAAGATATATTATTAATTCAAGAAGGCCACAGTTATTACCTTAATGTAGATAATGGCATCTGTCCCATAGCCCTCTAAGGAATATAGCTTCAGGTCTCCTTGAAAGTATTGTGCATAAAGACGTGATATGGGCAATCCATAACCAAAACCAGCCTGTTGGATGAGAAAAATGAATTTTATTCAGACAGTCACACGCTGAAATACTTTTCTAGTTAAAATAAGTGGCACTAAGTATCTTGTGGCTATCAGAGCCTGCATCTAAGAAATCTGTTAATACTTACATGTGAATAATGATCAGCTGAAGCTTAGTCGAGTACTATACTAAATGACTCCCCTCTGGTCATTTTAAACTCTCATTTTTCTTTGTTCCATAAAAAAACCATGTCACTTTTCTTCAGTGGCCTACTCTGGAGGATTCCAGCACTGCTTTTAGGTAATATATAAAATAGGTTCTTGCTTTTGTGAGCAAGAGTAAAAGTAAAACCTGTTACAGCCAACAGATTTATCTCATGACTTCACATCATAAATTCCCAACCTGTCCTGAACCTGCAGAGATACAGGTCTGCTTTCTTAATTTTTACTGATGGGTCACCTTCCCCGCTTGAAAATCTTCAAAGCACAAACCTCCACCACCATCCTTAGAGATAAAAATCCAGACTTCTGAAAGGCACTTTCACGAATGATAAGATCAGGTCTTACCTCCCACTTTCCAGTTCTGCAGAACCAAATCTCCTACTCTTAGGTTCCACACACATATCATTATTTCTTATTTCTATGTCATTATTGATCCTTTTTCACTTATCTGAACTATCCTTTAACTGGATAAATTCTACAATGTACAAGTGGATTTTTATTACCAAGTCAGAAGTTCAATGACACTGCATATAATACCTTTGTTAAGAGTTTATATGGACTCAGAAATCAGCATGCTATTAATACCTTCCAGGCTCCATTCTACTTATTTCCACCATTTCTTATTTGACTTTTTCTATTTGCCCCTCTAAATAAACTATTCATTCTCCATATGTATCCTTGACCTGGAAGGCTAGCCTGAATTGATGCCAATTCCCAAGCTCATTATACTGTATCTCATTATGCTATAATGCTAATCTAATGCATATGTCAGACAAGTTTCTAACCTAGAAGAACAGTTCTTTCAGAATTACAGTTCAGAGATTTGGCAACATGCTTTCTTGGGAACTGGAAAACAAGGATGGAGTCAATTCAAAAATTGGTTTTATTAAATTTATAAACAGATAGCTAAAATGAATTAGAAATGCTTTAAAAATAATGATTTGAGTAACCTTCAAATCGGTGATGAAATTGACTAGAACATGAATCTTATTTCTGGGTCCAGAAAACAAGAACCAATACTGAAGCTTAAATCAATATTGAACAAATACTAGTAAAACTGGAACTTCAGTTTTCACAAAAGAAACAATATACTAAAATGTAGTTTACCACATGGTAACTACTGAAGTACTGCTATTGAGAATGGTGATGAGGACTCTAAAACACTGTCTTGTGCTCTTTTTAATTAAGAAAAAATTTAATTAAAAATTTTTAATTAAAAAGTTTGATTTTTTTATAGAGCAAAAGGCTCTTTAAATTTAGAGGAAGTACTTCCCTTCAATAGTTTCCAATTACTTAATAATTTACTTGGCAAATGATTTCTTTCTAGGCCAAGTATGGTGGCGCATGCCTGTAAGCGGCAGCCTAGGAAACTGCAGTGGGGACCAGGGATCATGGTTCGAGTCCCACTCAGGGAAATATAGCAAGACTTAGTTCCAAAAAAATAGCTGGATGTGGTGGTGCGTGCCTGTAATCCTAGCTACCTGGGAAGTTGAGGCTGGGGATTGCTTGAGTTCATGGTACCCTGGGCAATGTGAGCCTGCGGTTCCACAGGCAAAAATAGCAAGACCTAGTCTCAAAAAAATAAAAAAAAAGATTTCTTTCTCGGCAATTCATAAAAATTTATTCAGAATAAAACACATTCTGTCACTTCTTGATGACCTACCAGGGGTGCAGCCCGGGACGTCTCGACGCGAGGCCGGGGTGCAGTTGAGTACATGTAGTTGAACAGTCTGTCAATCTTCCTCAATGGTACACCACCTCCTCGGTCACTCATCTAGGACAAGAAAGATCAGGCTCGATTGACCAAGTGCACTAAACAGCTAAATACCAACACATGTTCACAGTTGAACTGCTGGCTGGAGACTACTTCTTTTCAAAATGAACAGCAACATTCCAAGTTGTGAATGTAAACATCTCCCTTACTGGCAGACCTGACACAGCATCTCTATTAGGTGGAATTCTAATATATAATAAACTCTCACAATACAAATGCAACACTGTGGCTTGATCTGTTTGCTGAAGTAGCATTTACAGTGTAGCGTAGCACACAGGAAAGCATAAGTTAAACCTATCTTGGTTGTAACAATGCATTTGTTGTCCATTCTGGTAGACAGTTCAGCAGCCAGATTAAAAATGCAACACAAGATGGATGGAGCTGGAGAGTATAAGGCTACGTGAGATAAGTCAGAAGGAAAAAGATAAATACTGGATAATTTCACTCATTTGTGGAAAATGAGAAACAAAACAATGGAACAGGTAAAACTAGACCAAAACAAATCCCAAACTTTGAACAGAGAATTAGAGTTACCAAATGAGGAGTGCTGGGGACTGGGGACAAAGAAGGGTCTGGAGGATTATGGGTGCTTAGATGGTGGCTGATATGGCAATATGCATCTACAGAGGTGTGAACCTATACCTTATCATATATAGTATCCTAAACCAATAAACCAGTGTTTTAAACTTCAATTTAAAAAATTCAATTAAAAATAATACAGACATTATCCTTTGATCCAATAATGTGTATTCTAATTGCCATAAAATTATGCAAAGTGCATATGAGAATATCCATCGTATGTAAATAAGTAAAACTAGATTACTACCTAAATAAGGGACTATTTAAGCAAATTAATCTATATTCTAAAATAGAATATAATTTAGTCATTAAATATTACGCAGCAATTCATGTATTGACAAGAAATGTCCACAAAATATTGGTATGCAGCAAAAAGTTCTGAAAAAGTATTTGTAATATTCTAATTTTATATGTATTATGTTAAGTCTATAATGATTTGTAACTGTCTATGGACTTATGAAAAATAATTTGGATTTTCAGTTTCTGAATTTGTTTTACTACTTGTCATTACTTTCATTAAGGAAAGAAACTATAATTTTGATTTTCAGGGAGGGAAAAAATAACCACTTCATCATATTTTAGAATTTTATCTATAAATAAGCAGAGTAAAGTCTCCTAGACAACTTTCTGATATGTTTATAAGGTATATAGGTCTTCATATTGCTCTTACATCACTTTCTAGCTCAAATCCTAGAGGAAATTGAAATAGTATACATTCATAGTTTGTTTTCATTACATTTTCCTTCACTGTTAACATGGGTTTATTTTTCCAATATCATCACAGTTTATAATCTAATCTACTACAGCTATTTTCCTTTGTCATGAAATCTACGCTGATGTGACCAGCTATCACATTAACACATTAACATAGTTGCCATATAAAAAGAAATCTGCTATTAACATATACATAGATAATTCATACTCATTGATATATATTAAAAATAGCTTGGATGGCTTATAAGTGAGCAATCGAACTTTAAAAATCTTTATAGTATGTATAGTCATTACTTCCATAATGGAAATTACATAGATATTTTAATTTTTTAAATAAAGATCTGCTCAATAATATTTGAAGCCTTGCCTCTGATACATCTACAATTAGACGACCAGAGTACAAAGATATACAAGGACTTTATTAAAAACTTGCACACAGCATTATACTTGAAATTATTCTTGGGTAAGAATTCAAAATCTTGCTAGAAGATGTATTTTAATTTTAATAAGTTGAATAAAGAGACCTGGGTACTTCTGAAATCCACTGATTCGCGAATTATTCATTTTTTAAGCATTTTTGTTGGTAAAATCAGCAAGGGTAATCTGTAAATATTAAATGATCAAATAATATTAAATATTAAGATGAAAGGTTAGATTTAACTAAGCATTTCCAGGTTTTCCTCTAAAACCTTTTCACTAGAAACACTGCAGCAATACAGCACTCATTAAACAATAAGTGATTTCTCGCCATGTCTCAAGATGAGAAAAGGAGAGGAACTGAGCAGAAGGGCAGAGGTGACCTGGAGAAGTCTCATCTTATTAAAGGAAAGAAGGACAAAGTCACAGGATCGTAGTTCAAAACTCAGAAAGGCAACCTCTTTTGCTTTGCAGCCCAGACCAAAACAAATGGAGAGCAACAGATGTTCTTTTAGTGGTCGAAAGAATTTAAGAGAGTTCTAGCAGATGTTATATCTGAGTTCTTAGGAAAAGTGAAGATTAGAATAGGAGGTCTGTATGCACTTAAGACAAAAAGAAGGATCCCCAGATAACAAAATGTTGGAAGATGTGAAAATTAACAAAACCCAAAAAAATGTGATTTATATAATTAGAAAGAATAAAATCTAGAATCTTGGGGACATTAGCCTATGCCAAGGAAAAGGAAAGAGGTAATCAAAAAGAAAGGCGGTGGAGGAGTCACACCAAGAGGCAGGTCAAGGAAGAGACATTTGCGTTCATTTTTAAAGTTTTCTCTTTAGAGCGCATGAAATCACCACTTCTCAATGCCACTGAATCAAGAGTCACCATTCAAACTTCTTGTTGCCCACAACACTGGACTCTTGGGGCTAATTTATGTGACATGCACCACTATTAACTCAATGACAGCTCTGAAGCCAGGAAATTTACTAACCCTGAACTCACCCAGAGCCCATGAAGTACCTTACCCAATAGTTTTTCACTGTCAAGTTCATAAAATCAACATCAGTGAATGAACTGAGACATCTGCATTTCAACTTAAATGACATGTATTTTAGACATATGTCTAAGGCACTTGTTATTTATGTAATAAAAACCAAACATGAAAGCTGAAAGAGCAGCTAGAACTGTAAGACAGAAAAAAAGAAAAAAATTTTTTTTCACAGGATTCTTTTTTGGGGGGGTAGTATTATTATATTAAAATTTCACTTTTATTTAAATAATTGATGACTATGGCAACATAAAATAATTCTGCTTATGATGAAAACAGTTTTACACGCTATCCTCACTCCATCCCTAGCTCTGCTCTTGAGTCAGCCTCTCTTAAGAGTTTTAAGAATTTTATTGTTATCTACATCATGTTTATATATAAAAATAAATGCATAATGTCTCTATTTCTTTATCAATTTTAGGCATAATTTATTGATTTCTACTCATGGAAGCTAAAGATTTGGTTTGCCATTCTCTTGAATATTACATTATTAGCTCTATTATTGATTATACTTAACTTTAAATAATAAACTTAAGGGAAGAGGGATGGATATATCAAAAGGAATCAATTGTACAGCGAAGATAGAATTAGCCTTTTTAAATCATTTTTTCTTTTTTCTTTTTTAACTGATAGCACATGTATATATATTTTTTACATCATTGTATACCCCAAGATTCTTCACCTTATCACTCATTCCACAGGATTCTTAACAGAGAGATAAAAGGTGCAAAATGTCAATAATTTGGACAAGCTAAAAGAATGAGGAGGGAAAAACAACTATAAATTTTGATCCAAAAGTCTAAGTGATTAGGTGAAGCCTCTACCAGGAAAAATTAAAATAAGTATTTACAAGTACCTGGGATATGAAGGAAAAGAATAGGCCAAAATCAGGCAATACTTGTACTGGCTTCTAGAACAATCTGTTCAAGATCCTTCTGAGCCTTTATTTCTACAAGTCTGACTTGGTACAATATTCTCATAATTATTTTTAATAGTTTTATTAAAATATAATTCATATACCAAACAATTCACCCATTTGAAATGTACGATTCAATGGTTTTTATTCACAGATGCAAGCAACTATTACCAGTTAGTTTTAGAATATTTTTATTACCTCAAAAAGAAACCTAGACTCTAGTGATTATATACCTCAAACAAAAAATGAATTTCTTTTCTCCAAGTATTTGCCTATCTTGGATATTTCATACAAATGGAATCATGTAATATTTGACTTTTTGTGATTGGTTTCTTTCACTTAACATAATACTTTCAATGTTGTAGCATCCACATTGTAGCATATACTAATACTTTACTCCTTTTAAGGCCAAATAATACTCCATTTTATGAGTATACCACAAATTTGTTGATCTATTCATCAGTAAATGGACATTTTGGGTTTTGCTACCTTTTGGCTCCCATGAATGATGTTGTTAGGAACATTCATGGATAAGTGTTTGCTTGAGAATTTCTTTTGAACCCTTTGGGCTACATATCTAGCAACAGAACTGCTGGGATATCATCAACCTTTCTTTATATCAAGTAGACAAGAGTTGTTAAGCAAAGCATGTGCACCAGCACAGAATGAGTCTTTGCTGAGCATCGAAGAGCTCAGTGAACTCAGTGAACCCTGATCCACAGGGGGATGGGTGACCTCAACTAATGGAAAACAGTCACAGACAGCATGCCAGAGCTCATGAAACAAGTACAAGGAAAGTCATGCTGCAATGCAGTCTACACACCAGTGCTGAAGACACATGGGACTTATTTTGAATCTAGCAAATCTTAATGGGTGAATAGCTAGCATGTGATCAACAAAAAAGTAGACACACAATCACACCTGAGCTAAAAAATTTTTTAAAAATTAAAAAAAAAAAGGGACACACTTGTATTAATTTTTTCAGCAAAAAGATGTATTGCTAGAAATTTATTTGGGTCTCATTCTTTTAAATGAACAGCCAAGAGAGAAAAAAACAGGAAAAAGAAATTCAGAGGATTTCAATACAGAGAGCAAACCATATTACTTTTTAAGAAAATATCAGTAATATACTCAAAGTGATCAGTGAAGAAAAAGTCAGGACAGAATACCATAAAAAAGGAATACCAGAAGTACAGATCTTAGAAAGTTCAACAGAAGAGCTGTGAAAACTAAAATAAAAAAAAAAACTCAGAGTATAATGAAAAGTTAAAGACAAAAAAAGGTAAAAATAAGAAAAAAACAGAATCTTTTTAAGAAACCCAACATTCTCCCTACTATGACTCAAAAGAGAAACGGTAGGGAAGAAAGAAACAAGGAAATTCTAAAGCACTTAACCCATGAGTAGAAAAAATTCTAGACCAAGTCATATCATTAAGAAACTTCAGAACAGAATTAAAGATCTCAAAAGTTTTGGTTAAAACAAACATGATACTATGAAGTGGCGGGGGTTAGGTATCATGGTTCGAGTCCCACCTGGGGCCCGTAGCGAGACCTAGTTCCAAAAAAAAAAAATATATATATATAGCTGTGCATGGTGGTGTGTGCCTGTAATCCCAGCTACCTGGGAAGCTGAGGCTGGGGATCGCTTGAGTCTGTTGTACCCCAGGCAACAAGAGCCTGCGGTTCCACGGGCAAAAATAGCAAGACCTAGAATCAAAAAAAAAACAAACCAAACATGATAAAACCTGGTATCAGAAACTGGTTGTCTACGGAACAGAACTTAGAATAAGCATGAATCATCTCAAAAGGAACAGTAGGAGTGATGTCAACAAAAAATAATAAAGGAGCTCCAAAAAGTTTCTTCATCACAGCACCAAAAAAAACAAAAATTTTCAGAGTCAACTTTGATGAAATCTCTGGAAATTAATCAAAGTCTTTCCACATTCTTCAGTGCATTACTCCAGGAAAACATTGAATTCTGTGGTGTTTGAAAGACACTTATTCCCACTACCCCCATCAATTACATGCATTTTGATAAAAGCAGCAGTTTGGCAGTCAATGGGAAGACTGTCTTTTTATTCTTTTAAACCTGATTCTGAGCTTCCCAATGTAAACTCCTGCACACAATTAACTCCCTAGTCTCAGAAACACTTGTCAAAACTACTTCAGGTAATTGATTAATTTGAGGTGTGTCTGAGGCAGTGCATAACAGTGAAGGCAAATAGTAGATGAACCAAAAAGCTACACAAGATAAGTTAAGGAATGAAATGTACGCAGGGTCTTAGAAAAGCTTAGGGAGTTACATCCTGATAATCTAGAGGGTCATGCTCTGCCTTGAGTTATGTTCATATTCAGGAAAAATACCTAACTAACCTTAAGGTGCTATACAAGCAGATCAAGTCAGAGTTGGCACCTGCCTGGGTGAGCATGGAAGGCACATCCCAATACATACACAGAGTCCCTGGACAAAGACTAGAGACTGCATTTTAGGAAATCTTCATCCAATCATTAGTTGACCACTAAGCTAACTATGGAGAGACTTGGTTGCTCTGCGCTACAAAAAATATAGAATTTTAAAGTCAGTATACAAACAACAACAAAGAAACCTTGAAGAGAAAAAAAAGATCTGATCCTCAAAGTTGTCACATCATATTATTTTAAATATCTAATTTTCAACAGAAATTGTAAGATGTAAAGGAACATAAACTAACAGGAAACAAGAAAGCATGGCCCACATACAAAGAAAAAGGAAACAACAGAAATAATATCTGGAGAAATTCAGGCTTCCTAAGCAAAGATTTCAAATCAGTTTTTAAAGTATGTTCAGAGAACTAAAGTAAAGCCTGAGGGCTATGGATCACCAAATAGAGACTGTCAATTAAAAAAAAATTAGTAAGAGAATCAAGTAGAAAGTCTACAGTTGGGAATAACAGCAATTGGATTAGTACATAAAAAGATAGTAGTAAATACCAGAAGAAACAGTCAAGAGACTACTTAAGAGTAGTGACCCACAAATCAAGTATTGATTGATTCTATACTCTGCATGAATTAATTTAATAAAAAGTTTAACATTATTTAAAAAGGAGAAACTCTGAGAAAGGGCTTTATGAACAATATTTTGGAAAAATCCGCTCTGGGTTCAGGGGAACAGATTACAAATCCTGTGTTGTCATGAGCTAGCCATACTGTGTAGTTTCCAAACTGTAAATTTAAGGAAAAAATTACCTGTGCTTCTAAAAAAGGAGCTATTTTAAGAATCATAGGAAACAAGTAAATTGAAAAGCATTATTATAATTTAGAAGTTAACCACTCTCTAAATAACATGGCAAATACCCAATTATTTTAGATTGACATATCAAAGTAAATATTCATAATTATTGCTAAATTGTCTTCAGGATTTATTTTAATTTGAATCATTTGAATGAGGTCAAAACAGAAGCAGACTCAAGAGGTAAGTCTACATATAATCTTCAAGATAAATGGAGCAATATGCTTATTATCTATTAAGTGTAAGATTTCTTTCCCCTAAGAATAATTACACCTTCTAGAAATTATGTGTATTCCTATATTTATAAACTTAAAAAGAAATAAAAGCCTTTATTCCTATATTTATCAACTTAAATATTCCTATATTTATCAACTTAAAAAAGAAATAAAAGTCTTTACCTTCACAGTCAAATCCTCATTGCCTAGTGTGACGTGAACCTGAATAGGTGGATAAACCCCTTTGTCAGCATGGTGCTCCATTGTTGCTCTCATTGCATTCTGAAATACAGTAGCATTACATGAAAAACTGATGTTACAAAGGGAGAGAGCTCATTATAATTTTCAACAAATGCACTTAAATTTTAATTAAATTTAAAAAATTAATTCAGTAGAGACGTTAAAGAATAGTAATCTTTATGACCATATTTTTAAAAATTGCTTTCAAAAAATATTAGGTCCATTTTAGAGCACTTGGGAGTAATCTGATTTAAAGATTCCAACTAAATTCTGCTGATATTTTCCAAACCAGACTTGTCAAAACATTAAATCACATTAAAGTAGAAAATTTCATGCAAATATTTTATAATTTTAGCCAGTAATGAACAAATCTTATTTTGTAAACACAGCTCTGCCTCTATTTTTAAAAACCATTTTAACTGTCAAAAATTAAGAAAAAAATTTTCATAATACTAGTACTAATGGCAAAGGTCTTACGATAAAGAAAGAAATCCAATTTATCACTAGTTTGAAAGTAAACAATTTACATTATAAATCTGTTCTGATTAGTCTCTTAGAGACTACAGAATACACAATGTGTCATAAACGTTAACCTAATATATTAAATCAGTTAACAGGGCAAAAGTTTGTACTGAATTTGGAAATAGAGGTGTGTGGCCCAGGCATATCAATTAGCAGCATTAAGTGTCCCTGACAGGGTGAGTCTATCATTTGTACCAAAGGCCATTTAAGATTAGGTTCCAGGTGGAAGCCAGAGGTACTGACTTTATGTAAAATCTGTTACAAACAAGGAAATGTTTCACTCACTAAGCATCATGGAACACAAGATCTTCATGTGACAGAAATTTCAAGGAAAAAAATAGTTTTAATCCTTTAAGTGTCCACAGGCTATTTATTTAATTACTTAAGATTTTTATAAGGTATTAGACACATTTGTGCTTAGAACAAAAGAGCATTCTTGAACCCTTTGTTCTAACAGCTTTTCTGCATTTCAGAAGACTGCATTCATTTTTTTCTGCATTTTGGTGCATTTTTCTTATGAGGTTGAAAGGAATTTCCTTCCTCTAGCTTGTGTCTCACTGAAGAACTGTAACTAAAACAAGGGATTTCAAGTTTGATTTAGGGCAGTTATTTTCAGTCACAGAAAGGTGTACCACCATCACCCCTTATTTCCCTGTCTACCAGTAAGTGTTGTGGGTATGTTACTAGGGGAAAAAACCAAAAAAAAAAAAAAAAAAAGCATGTAATAGTGGGTCCTTTATTTTATGAAAGTAGAAATGTAACTTACTGAGCATTTATAATGTACTTCTACTGTACTGGACAATGAGTACATTATTCTCAAACATCCTGGATAGTGTAACCTGAATAGTACTGCCCTCACACCTTACAAAAGAGGAAACTGAGACTCAAAGACTGAGTGGCTTCCACAAAGTCACTCAGAGATTAAATGGCAGAACTGGAATTCAAACCCAGGCTTTTCGGACTTCAAAGTCTGAGCTTACCACTACATGAAGGTGCACATCAGTGTTGACAAAAGGTTGGTCTCAGCAACATGACAAGACTCTGAACATGGAAAGGCATCTTTTAATGAAACTGAGGAAAACCCGTAGAAAACCTGCAGTGCAGATTCCTAACCTCAGGAAAGAACTGATAAAGTTTATGCAGTACTATTTATTATACAAACCTTGAAAAGTTCAAACACCATGTGATAGAGATGTGATGGTACATAAACCACTTGTATTGGCTGTCCTGGTGATTTTGCTACAGAGCAGAAGAGAAAAATATAAAAGTACTGAGAGAAGTGCTTACAGCATTTTTAAGGATAAACTGTGTAGTGATGAAAAGAAAACATTTACTACGGAGAATAGTATTATTTGGGGGAGAAGTGCCACACCAGTGCTTCACTGTACTTGTGCTCAACCCCCAAGCTCACATGGATTTATAATTGACAGTGACCTGGGTGAGTCCTGCCATCATGCTTAAGATCCTGCACAGCAACCTAACCACTCATCTTCCCCTTTTTCTCCCATGGCAGTGAATTTTTTTAAAGGACATGCAACCTTAAGGTCAGAATTTCATTTTCCCAAAAATAAGTGTTAGAGTCTATAAATTCCCTAGTATAATTCACATGGGTAATTTTTCTTTTAAAGTCATTGTTAAAAATGTTTCACCCAATGGAATGTTTTCTGTTTTATTTCAGGCATTTCTATGTGAATAAATCTGAAAGGAAAATTTAAACTAACATCAATTTATCAAGGAGCAGTAATTCTACATTCAAACATTCAATAGTTCAGTTGGAGGTGGGGGCATAATATATAAAACAGATCCTTCAGTAGAGCAAAGGACTAAGACTCACCCAAACACAGAATTCTAATTCAGCCAATAAACAGGACTCTCCTCTGAATAAACTGCCACTTGGGAACATAGAACACCAGGAAATGGCTCCCAGCAATTCAGGTTCCCAAACTATCACTTTATACACTGTGATTTTTATTTACTGAATGTTATCATATGAGCCAAAAAGTTAATAGTGGTTTTAGAAAAAAACCCAGCAATTCCATTTTCAATTGGGTAACTCCATCCACTGCTTTCTCCCTGTAAGGTTTAAAATACAGTATAGTTAAAAAAAAAAAAATTTCATCTAATTTCATTCTTCTTAAAGTGTCATCCTAACTCCGAAAATATTTTTTTCTGTACTAAACTATTCTTCCTCTAGGAAAAAATGAGACTCAGCAGTCTCCTAAATTATAGATGCCATTTTGTCTCAAAGGCCCTAGTAAGGGTGAAAAGAAGATCATCAGAAATAGATAAATTCTAAAATAATTGGGCATGTTCTTTCTTCTTTTAGACCCCCAGTCTTTTCACCTCCTCAACAAAGAAGATTTATAATTCAGGAGGAAGAAAGCTTAAAAGTGCAAACCTAATTATTGAAGAGCATATAAAAATCAAATTAATTTTCATGATTTTTTTTCTGACTAAAAAAATAAAAAAAAATACTCAATGCTATCAATAAAAATTAAGGGGGATGACAAAGTCAAAATGTTCTTCAGAAAGAATATAACTAAATACACATACATTTTAATATGACTACTTTCAAGTTTCATAGCCAATGAAGAGGCTGATAAGGAATCCTTTTATATTAAAACAAATTTAAACACTTGTTATCATTTCTTCTCAAGACATCACAACATTAATCATTGAGGAAAAGAGAGCATTAGACTTACCATTTAGTTCTTCAAGTTCTAGTTCAGGTGAGTTAATATAATATAAATCACACAGACGTCTAGCATTTTCATAACCATCTATGTGAATCAAAACAAAACAAAAAAATAGGTTTTCTTCTTTTTGATGTATTCAAATGATAACAGTATTGACAAATGAAAATTAACTCTAGTGCAGAAAACATACTTTAATAATTCCATTTTGGCCTGGTTTTTAAGTGTGGTATGACAAAACCTTTTAGCCATAAAAGGAAACTAACAGACATAATTACAAAACAAAAACATTTGTATGAAAAAAAAAGATACCATAAGCAAAGTAAAAAGAGACAGCACATTGAATAAAGTATTTACAATGCACAGAACAAAACTTTAGAGTTGGAGAAGTTTAGGAAAAAAACACTGGTTCATTTTTTGATATCTTTTTAGATGTGCCAAAAATTTAACATTCTTAATTCTAGACATCTTGCCTTTCAAAATAATTAGCAAAGTCAATACTTATGGGAGCATGTGCCATGCAGTATTGTTAGTAACAGAAACAATTTTAAAAACTTAAATGTGCACCAATAGGAAGGTAGATTAATACATTCTGATACTTCCAGACAGTCACTCAAAAAGCTGGGGCATAGCTACAGGGACTGAAAATAAGACAATATATGTAAACTTGTGGAAAAATATCTCATTTTTCAAGACCAAAAAACAATACAAGCCAATGATTATGTATGTGTATATGTGGTTTAAACAGAGAAAAGTATGAAAAATACAAACCTAACTGCTATGAACTATGCTTCCTAGTAAAGGGAACTTGAATTTTTTAAAGTGCAACATACATTCTCAAATGTCAACAAATTTTGTTTTGTAAAGCATTGGATCAAAAAATATTCATCCTGTACATAATGCACAATTAACAATATGAGTTTTTTTTCAAACCTATGTGTTTGTTCCTAGCATTTTATCTCATAATAAAGTTTACTCACAAAAAGAAGTAACACTAACAGTTTTGATTTTTGCACTCTTTCTGAAAGAAGGAAAGTAAATATTTACCTTTAATAACTTCAACTACATTGCAGTTTGGATTTATGCTTCCAATATGTTTTCGGTGAGATGGGCTTCCTTTGCCCTTTCCACCAAACAATAAGGCTACCAAGAAATAACAAAAAGACAAACAAAATAACTAAAATACCTAGTGCTCTTTCCCGTTAATACTGTTCATCTAAATAGTACTGTAGAATAAATATTTCCTTTAAACATACACATGGTATTTTACATTAGGTTAATTGCAAACATTCAGTCAAAATACTTCCCTTTTATGGCAGTCTCTTTACTTTTCTTAATATACACACAAAAATGTAAAATTAAATATACTCATTAGAAGGAAGTTTTCTATGCAAATCTAAAGCACAGCAAATTACTTTAATTAGTTTCTTCTTTGACTTTTGACACTTACAGTGCTGATTGAGTAACATCCTAATTGAAATGCGACTCATGTAGAAACGATCCAAAAAGTACTGAACATTCTGGCTGGTAACAGGATCTACCCCAAAGCTCTCCTTATATTCAATCACGCCCTGGGCCATGGTGGGAATAACATCATTATGTCGGTTCCTGATTCTTATTACCGTATCTGTAAAGCTAAACAAACCCATCTGTCAAAACAATCAAATATTTTGTTAAGAGAACTTAATTCTTAAAATCTAAGCTTAACCAATTACTTTAGGCAAGAAATCCTTAGTTCAATAAAAAACACATCAGTGTGTGCTTTCTTACATTTATTTAAATGTATTTCAAATAAAAACATTTATCATATCTCTGAAGGTATTCAGATTTCCAAAATAAAACTTTTGAAATTTAATTATTTTCTTGGCTACCACCAAATACAATCCTAAAAATGTTCAGGGCTTTCTTTAGCTGATACCCACTGGGAGCATCTGAGCACTCACTATGCACATGGTATTTCCAGGGACATTCAAGAAAAGTGAGAACAGTGCAGTTGATTCTAGGTAAGAGATGCTCACTAAGGGATGAAGATGAATGAGTCCAGAAAGTCTTCTGTTTAGAACTATTTCCTAGAGTTCAAAGAAAGAACCGCTAAGAATAGAACAGTAGAAATGAATTTTAATTTCATTCATCTAACAAGTTTATAAAATTAAGACAGGAAAAGGAGACTTGCTTTAAAGAAAAAAATTTCAACTAATCTACATGCTATTTCTTTCATTTAGAAGACATTACATGGTTAACTTAAGGAGCTGAAAAAAGAGAAAAGTAGTCTTAATTGTGAAGTAACAAAATCTATCTTTTAACATACCACAATTTACACTTTTGAGTGTTTTCCCATTCAAAGTCATCACCTTGAGTACTATTAACTTATTCCAATGGTTCTTAAGCTCAAAACATTTTTGGAATTCTTAGTTTGTAATGCTTCAAACTGCTAATCCAAAATACAAACTACACAACTCCTCAAAAACAACAAACTCATCATTCTAGTCACCCTTGATTCATCTATTTCAGCTCTTTTGAAAAACAAAAAGCTTTATTCTGCTTGGTTTCTCAGCTACATTTTAGAATATGCTCATTTAAGCACCATTTTCAAAAGGTTCTATAGTGTAATGTTTACTTTCAAGTAAGATCAGTGGATTCAAATTCTGGTCTGAAGATCTTCAGGCCAAGTGAGCTTAATGCAATCTTAGGTTCTTTGTACACTGATAGCATTATCTCAATCCAATTGTTTTAAAGATTAAATGACATTTATGTAGAGCATGCTCCACACCTAGGCACAGAGTAAATTCTTGATGTTACTTTCAGACCAAAATTGTGTTTAAAATAAACACATTACTTTTAAACTGCCATTACTTTTAAAGAGAGTGAAAAGAATGTGTAGTACACTCCAGACATGGCCTTTAAGTTTTGAGCAACATCCACTGGAATAAGGAAGTAACTGCTGAGAAAACTACTTGAGTTGATCAATTCTAGGATGTTTGTTATAAACTGCATCATATTACTTACCTTATCATATAGACTAAAGGTCATAAACCAAGGACCTACAGACTTATTTTTGTAGGCCCTCTGTTTTTGGGTTTTTTTTTTTTTTTTGAGACTAGGTCTTGCTATTTTTGCCTGTGAAACCGCAGACGCACATTGCCCAGGGTACCACGGACTCAAGCAATCCCCAGTCTCAGCTTCTCAGGTAGCTGGGATTACAAGCATGTGCCACCACGCCCAGCTATATTTTTTTGGAACTAGGTCTTGCTACGTGCCCCCAGCGGGACTCGAACTGCGATCCCTGACCCCAGCCGCGGCTTCCTAGGCTGCCAATTACAGGCATGCGCCACTATGCCCAGCCCCACTCTGTGTTTTTAACTTGTTTAGCCAGTTGTTAATCTTTCAAAATTTTACATTAAAAAATCTAGATTTATAGTTCTTCTTCAAACACACCCCACATGCTCTGGAGAGAGTTTCTGCATAATGATTAGCTGAAGCTGAAAGTAGTGGGCCCTTTGAAGCATGTACTCTCGAGGTGAACAGCCCTAACTACAGCTCTGTGGTCCAAGCAGCTCTGAGGCCACAGCAGGCTGGATTTCCATTCATCATCGCATTCATTGTGTCTTTTCTTATGGTAGTTCAGAGGAATGCAATGTGTTTCCTATGTCCAGCCTTGCCTGTGATGGTACAGAAAAATATACTACCCAAATGTTGTTTGAGACCTAGAAAATTAAGGTTAACTAATTTCCTTAAAGTGACCCAATGTATGATTTTTGAAGTTTTTCTAAACTGTGTTCAGAACTGGTCCAAAATAGTGTACTTACTCATAAATAGTTTTAGCAACTTCAGCACTTTTATCCTTAAACTCAAGAAGTTCCTGAAGACTCTGGATATACCTAAAAAGCAAAGCAATAGGGTAAATCTGTTCTTTACTTTCTGGAAGTTCACTATCATAAAAATTCTCAAAAGGCATCTCCAACATTTCTTAATGTTTAATTTAGAAGAATACTGTAAATTATAATTGAAAAAGGACTTTTATAATCATTTCCATGTATGCTTTATGCTGCAGATGCATAATTTTGGTTCAAAAATTTTATAATATTCTCGCTATTTTTGCCTGTCAGACTGCTGTTGCCCGGGTACCACAAACTCAAGCAATCCCCAGAATCAGCTTCCCAGTTTGCTGGCATTACAGGCGTGTGCCACCATGCCCAGCTATTTTTTTTGGGACTAGGTTTCCCTTCGTGGCCCCAGTGGGACGCGAACCACAATCCCTGGCCCCAGCTGTGGCTTCTTAGGCTGCCACCTACAGGTACGCGCCACCATGCCCGGCCTTAATTCCTTATTTTTAAAAGTTCTGTACTCTATGAAAGTTTTTGAATTTTTACATTCACCATATATATTGCAGTGTAAATACTGATTGTCTTGAGAACTGAATTTGTCATCAACAACTATGGAAAAGTGACTGTGAACATTACTTAAACTCAGGAAAACGTGGAGGACAGCCTAAATGGACCTAAAAGTCTAAGTTAAATGTCTGTGTTTTACAACTTTAATTTTAGATATCTAACAATAGGTCTTTCAACTAGAACTGAATAAAGACATTAAAGTCATGAAAGTATAGGTTTTTAATTTATGTAACAATTCAAAGTATCAAATTACCTGTTAAGAGTAAAATGAGGAGGAGCACAAGACTTTCTCACCAAATACAATGGGAGTTAAGGACCAGATTTTTCAACACTACAATTCAATGACCTTTAATAATGGAAGATCTGCTTTGGCTTGTCTGTTATAGTTGATTTACGACTGCCCTCATTTAGCAGTCATCCAGGGACAATAAAAGTATTCAAAAACTATAAATCCATATGTTGGCTTGGAAAGCTGCTTCTGATGCCTCACTACATTCTAAACCATTCCAAAGTCAAGTGATTCTGATATCTAGTATTTTGCTTTTTAACCTTTAATTTTTTTCTCATTGACAAGAAAAATATGCTTTTTATTCAGGAAATATTTGAGTACCAACAAAACGTTATCAAATTTCAAAATGCAGACTATCCTATTTTTAATGATGAATCTAAAAACGTGAGAATAAACTTCCATAGAAAATTACAGATTCTCTCTATAGTCTATCATAATTTCTAAACAAATGTCTCTTCCTTAAACCATGTTTATAATTATTCCATACTTGAACAAGATAATATTTAATTATCACATATGTAGCATTACTTATGATTACTTTTTCAAAATTAATGCTAGATAAGCTTCTCCCAACATCCATAATGCCTACTACAGGAAAGTTAGAATTTCCATGAACCATAATTGTTGCAGCTATATGTTTTCCATTTAAGCCTTAGCTCTGGAAAACTCTTCTGTTTGAACTATACAATGCTTAAGAGAACAATATTAAATTAGTAACATTAACAAGAAGGCAGTTTGTAGGTGGCCACATAAGTGTGGACTCCCTTAATATCTTCATTGTCATTTTTGGGAAGAGAACGTAAGTTTTTAAAGACTCCAAAACCTTCCAATTATTTTAAAATGGTAAGAATAATTATTTTAAAATGGTAAGAACAATTTAACCCTGTAATTTATAGATATATTTCAGTAAAACAAATTCAGTTCATAATATATATATATACACACACACACTCTTGAATATATTTCATCATTCTAACCACAACATAAATAGCACAAGCAAACAATCTAGTTTGAATCCTATCTCCACTATGAGTGGAACTACCTTAGGCAAAGGATACAATGTGTAGAGGCTTGTTTCTTCCTCTGTAAAATAGAGAAAAATGTCTACCAGGCAAGGGTCATTGAAGGAACTAAAGTACATAAATCCTTAATTACTATTAAAAATATTTTTGTTATAATAGGCCTGCATATTAAATGACATCTCTTAAATTTAATCTCTATTATTTTTGTGCAGTTCCGATTTTTTTTTTTCAAAACCAAGGAATGGCAGAGTCCAGACATATTCTCGAGAGGGAGGAGGAATACTACCATGACCTTAAGATTGCACCAAACTGAAAAAAAGTATTTGCTTTAACCTTGGGTAAAGTTCAGAAGTATGTTGACATTGCAAACACAAGACAGGAATCTTACCAGCTTTGTACGAACTGAACTGATGGAGTTCTGAGAAGATTATCTGGAAGGAGACTTATTTCTTTCATTATATTTGCCAATCTCACAGGCAACTCCTGCCGCAGAAACATAAATGAGGTCTTTTCACAAGCATTCACAGATCCTGAAACCAAACATGATAGGAACAGCAGTAAGTAAAAGCCATAATGCAGTAGAAGCCAAAAGGCTAGGAGAAACACAGATGGTGTTATTTGACCAGGTCACCATGACAGGGCAAGGAGGAGGAGGCAAAAGATGAGATAACCCAGCAGAGCTGTGAGGTATCTTGAATGACTATCTAATTCCTGACATACCAATGGTTTTGTAGAGCAGTAAAGACGTTTTCCAGTCTCCATTACTTGTATCTTTATTGTGCTCTCCCATCTTACAACTAAAGCAACCTTAGCAAGTCTGAGCAAGGCACATAATCTAATTAACAACAGGACCTGCAAGAAAGACTATAACCTGTTGCTATCATTAAAAAAAAAAAATCTGTTTCCTAAGAAGTAAATGCCTGTCTAAGAAACAAATTTTGACATGTTCACGGGAAAATTTATCTATTCTGCACAGAACCATTACACGAAATACCACAAACAAAAATTAAATGAAGAAGAGGGCTTTCAGGTAACCCGAAACAAAAAATATCAAAGCCTGCTCAGCTTTCTCCTTCAGCTTCTGCTTTCTCCTTCAGCAGATCTTATTTAATTGTGATTCCTGGAAAGAAGCCTGCTCCTTTCTCCACTCCTATATCAGGTCCCTCAGCAGAACAGCTGTAGATTGTCTTTTGGCAAACAGTTCCATTTAACGTTAAACTAAAAGTGGTGTTATTTCAGTAATGCATCTTAAACTCACTAACTTAATCTCACTGTTTTAGCAAAAGACAACTTAAGCGAAAGCTAGATCATCAATAGCAGGAACTGTAGTATTAAAGGAAAACTCTTGTTAAAAGTTCGATGTCATACTTGTGAGTGAAGTCAAATGCGCCACTTAAACTGGTCATTTTAAAGTAAAAACCTAGGGCTTTGGGCCAAAAACAATTGCCACTGTGAGCCACAATTTTAAGATAAAGAGTTCACTGCTGGTATCTTTCAGGTCCAACAGTGATCCCTCAGTGATCTCTGACACAAACAATGCAGAAGATAATTTTTACTACTCCAATTGACAATTTATTAGTTTTTTCCTTTCCCCTCAGTGCCTCCATATGCTGGTTAAATGAAGTTAAAACCTTAACTTTTCAAATCCTCTGCAATCTGCTGATTCCTTTTCTAGAGAATACCAGAAAGTACCCCTCTGAGGAAGAGGAAAGTGAACCACTGCAGCAGTGGTGAAAGGTGGTAAATCTCACAGCATCTTGTACTCAATGCACTTTACACAGGCTCAAGACTTACCTGCTGATGACGAAACCGCCGTGCTGTTGACGGGAAACATTTCACCGAAACCTTGGGCCAACTACATGGATGCTTCCCTTATCATGGCATCGGTTTTATGCAATCATCATATGCAAAGCTGTGCATTTATCATCACCCCCACAGAATTCCAACACGACTCCCGGAGGTGTCCACACACTCACACACTCGTTTCTTACCGAGGCTCAGCCTCGCCCGGCCGCGAGCGCGGACTTGCACACGTGCGACGAAAGGCGGACGGTCGTTCGGCCCGCGGCCCCTGAGGTTTGTTTTCCAACAATACCCAGTCGGAGGGCACACGCCCCCAGTTGCTTCCCCGAAGGCCCGCGCCAGCACCTGGTCACAGGACCGCGACCCCGCGCTGCTGGCAAGACGTTGAGAAGGGGGGGTGCGCCCGAGAGGGGGTAGCACGGGCTGGGGCCCGAGCGGTCGGCGGTCACAGCTCCCCGCCCTGGGCCGTGCACAAAGGCCGGAGGCCCGGATCGTACTCACCGAAGTCCAGGAACTGCTTCATGGAGAGCGGGGATGGCGAGAAGCGCGCGTAGAAGTCCACTTGGCCCGGAACGCCCCGCTCGGGCGCCGGGCCGGAGCCCGTGTCCGAGCTGAAGCTGCGACAGGCGCTGGGGCGGGCGGCGCGCAGCCCGGGGCCCGGGCCGGCCGAGGCGGCTACGCGCAGGAGCCGCGCCAGCCTCATGCCGAGCCCGGCTGGAGGAGCCGGAGCCCCGGCGCCAGGTCTCCGCTCCGCGCCTCAGCCGGGCGCTACGTGAGAGACGTGGCGGGCGGCGGGGGCGGGGAGCGGCTGTCACCGCCGCGACCACCGCCCCCTTCGCCTAAGCCCGGCCCCGGCTGGGCAGGACCCAAGGAGGGAGGGGCGGGGCCTGTCTCGGGGGCGGGGCCTGGCCTGGCCCGGGGGGCGGGGCGCTCCGTCTGGCCCCGTATGGCGGTCCCGCATGGCGGCTGGAACTCAGCCGGCGAGGGCGGGAGTGCCCGCGCGGGTCGGGTGGCAAGGAAACGCCGGTACGCGAGGGAGCCGGGTGGCCGAGCTGACTTCCTCAGTCCCAGGCGGGATCCAGCCAACCGCCGAAAGGCAAAGCGGGGCAACGGGTGGCCGCAGCCTCCCTGACCGTTGTGACCCCAGCTAGCGATACGGTGCGCCCTTTTCCCGCGCCCTTTTGGAACAAATCCCACCTTTCTGCTTCCTCTGCTTTCGCAGCCTCAGCTAGAGGGCCCCAGGACGGGGCTGCTCTCACCTTGCACCCACCGCGAAGTCCTTCTTGGAGCTCATTTGGAAAGTCTTCGGTTGTCAGCCCTGCACTTCCCGGGAGCACTAAAACCTGGAGTTTCAGGAGCAGACCCTTGCTGAACCTTGGTACCCCGATAGAAAAGGTGAACACTGGGAAGTGTGGCGCTAAGCAGTATCAGCCCTGGTAGTCCCGGTAAAAGGCTGCTGGGTGCCCCACCTGAAACATTATCTGTAGGCATTCTGGACGTGGTGAGCGGACTGAAGGATTCCTCCACTCCTGCTGCACTACTGTTTGTCGGCTTTCTTTTTTCTAACAATCAGAAATCATGCTTTATATAAAGCACAATCACAATAATTTACCACATCTCTGTAAGAAATTGGGAGATCAAATTAAAAGAGTAAAGAACATTTAAATAAGAGACTTTAACAGAGAATTTTGTGTTCAATAAAGACTGCACCTTCTTTTTAAACACGTACAAATATTCACCCCAAAAATGACCAATCAAGACATGGTCTGTATACACATACTACTCAGTGATCAAAAAAGATAAACTCAAGCCATTTGCAGCAACACTGATGAAGCTGAATGGGATTATGCTAGCGAGATAAGTCAAAGGGAAAGAGATAAATATCAAATGGTCAGCTTTCTTAGCGTCAGGGTTTGGCTCTTCCACCCTTTCCAGGTTTCTCTAGTAATACTGAACTAAGCAATGATTGCTGTTGGTTTAGTCCCACGGGTAGAGCTCCAGACCTGCAGAGGCTCCACTACCACTTACCCTATGCCCATCCTCAGTACTTTTGTTATGTTGTAGATGCAACAAAATTACTTTTCTATTAGTATGTAGTTTAGTTTAACAGTTACTGTTATAGAATATCAATTCATTTGTCCATGGTAGTCAGGTCTCAGATTATGTAAAAAATAAAATTAAATAAAAAAGATTATGTAAAAAATAAAATCTATATAAAGAATGAGATGAGGGGTATTTTTAGTGTATATTGGTCCCACATTAGCTTGATGGAGGACATTGACCACCTGTAAGCAGGTGTAGGTGATTGGGGAAGCAGGGTGGAAGCAGTACGTGAACATGTTCTCCAAAAGTGATTTAATGGTTTATGGTTTGCTTTAAATTATTTAAAACTTTATTTTTTTAATACTTAATTTTTTCGGATCTCTGTTGACTAATCCAAACATCTCTACCAACACCCTAGAAGAAGCAGTATGATCATAAGAGCAAGAGATGTAGAGAAAGAGGGAGGGGCAGTGTCTCTTCTATATTTACTGCCCCACCAGCCATACTTCATGCCCTCCCAGTCTGCCCTGCCTTCAGTCAGTCTATAAACATTTGCAGAATGGCTCCTCTAAGTATCAGTGAATGTTCCAGGTAACTGGAAATAAAGCCACAGGCAATTCTGATAGGATCCCTTTCAAATATGCTTGTTCTTATAAAGTAAACCTCCAGCATGACAGAAGACTTTTACACTGTATCTTCAAGTCCTTAGTAGAAATCCTGCTAGTGAAAGAAGGATTAGGTTTGTTCTGAGTGGCTGGCACTGCAGATGGAAGACTTGTGGGTGAAGACAAATTTTACACATGAGAAATCTTGATGGGAGTAGTCACTTAACTATGAAGTGGGCAATCTTAGAGGAGGAGGGGATTCTTGTCAGTAACAATCAGAGTCTGAACAACTTTATAAAAACAATGCCAGGAGATCTAAAGGGAGGAGGGTTATGTAGTTAAAAGAGCCTGGGTTATGGTTTCAAACTCTGCCTCTGCCATGTACTGGCTATGTGAACTTGAGGAATTACTTAAGCTCTCTGAGCCTCAGCCTCCATACCTAATAAGGTATCCAGTCTGTCTACTGGATGACTGACATGAATAGGATAGCTGTGTTAGTACAGTGCCTGGGACATTTAGATACTCAAGAAAAGACTTTTTAATCATTATTAATACTTAAGAAAGTATTTTCTTATTAGGATTTTATTGGAATCACTCACATTTTGCCTGAAGCTAACTTTGCAAAATAAAAAAAATTAAGGTTTATTTTAAAAATAGTCCCTCATTTGTCCAACTCTAGTCCAGCCTACATCTCATTGCTTTAATCCTTTCTGCTTTCCCTCAAGCCTGTTCCTTAGCTCCTTATCTCACACTGTCATACACAGTACTATTCAACCTCTGCAACCCCTATTTGCACTTCAGCTTCCCACCTGAGCATATTAAGGGGCTCAGCTGAGCATTAACTTGTGGAAGCACAAAGACCCAGTAGGAACCTTGAGATTTCTTTTAACAAGGTTTGTTCTCCTAGAAACCAGTCAACTATTTTATAAAAAGCATTCCCCCCCTTATCTCCAAATTATTATTTAATAATAATAGACCTAAAATGGAATCCTTATGTTAAACCCCAACTCACAAGTCAAGACTTTGACTTAAATTTCTGCTCTCCCAAAAGGGCACGTTAAACCAGTCAGTTAGGAATCATCTGATGAGCGCTAGTTAGGATATCTGCCTATCAGACCCCTGCAAACCCCTGATTTCTGCCTGTTAGAACTTGTTCCTGCTCCTTTCAGTCTAAGAATATTTTTTTTTATTTTGTACAACTCCTTAGGGGTCCATTCTATCTGCTAGATCATATTTGAATCAATTTTTAATCAACAAAACTGATAAAAGTTTTTTCTGGCTCATTTTATCTTCTAGCAGTTCATTCACTAAGCTTCCATCCAATATAGAGAATGAGCATATAAGACCTATATGAGCTTTTTGCTTCTTGGCTGAAGACTTAGGGTCCAGCAGCTAGCAAAAACATGAGATTTTCCTCATTATGTTTACATGGTGGTTGTTGAAGATAGGCCTCCCCAAGACATTTAGAATGAACCTTCCCAAAATGTGATGCTTTACCACATGGGTTATTTTGAGCTCAGGTCATTTGAGGTCCTACTCACTCCTTAGATGCTTTTACCACTCTCTGAACTATGTAGGAGAATGTAAATTGGGAGTCATGCCTAGAATTACTAACAGAAATAACCTTTCTAAATGACCTACCTATAAGACTGGGCAAACATCTAATTACAAAGTGTCTGTTCTCCATCTCAGAAGTCACCCCCTTCTCCTTTCCATTCTCCTTGAAACCCCAGGATCCTATTCCATTCCTTTAGCTCAGGATATATTTGTTCATTTTGCTCACTGTCTTTGGAATCCTCATGTCTATGTAGATTCCCGGTCTGTATGTCATTATTTTCCCCCCTACTAATATGTCTGATGTTAATTTAATTATTCTATCAGCCTAAGAAGAATTGAAGGGATAGAGGAAAATTCATTTCTTCCCCCACATTAAGATTGTTGGGCCACAAAAAAAATCATCCTGTACCCTACTGCTTCTCAAGCTAGCTAGTAATGGAGACGCATCCAAAAGTTAGCGGAGGAAACAATACAACAACATACAGATGGAGAATTTATATCATTGTAAATTCTATGAAGAATAACAGAAAATGCCAGGCATGGTGGCACATACCTGTAGGTGGCAGCCTAGGAAGCCATGGCTGGGGGCCAGGGATCATGGTTGGAGTCCAGCCGGGGCCACGTAGCGAGACTTAGTTCCCAAAAAATAGCTGGGCGTGGTGGCGTGCGCCTGTAATCCAAGCAACCTGAGAAGCTGAGGCTGGGGATTGCTTGAGTCTGTGGTACCCTGGGCAATGTGAGCCTGCGGTTCCACGGGCAAAAATAGTGAGACCTAGTCTCGAAAAAAAAAAAAAAGAATAACCGAAAATGCTAGGGATATTTATCCTACCGTTAGGATCCTGACTCTTCAAAGAGGTGAACCTTACAGAACAGATAAGAAGGGGTCCTCATTCTTACTCTGAGAGTAAAGATGAGCATTTTAGAAGATAAGTTCACTGTCTTGAACATGCAGTTGGATGACATCCTTTCCTCTGCCCCCCAATTATAGTCTTTTAGGTCATAAAAGGGAAAGAAGTGGTGACTTCTCAGGTCAGGAAAAAGATCATAGTTTAAGGAAGAGAGATTCTCATCTTCAAGTCGGGAGAAGCAAAGGGCTTAAATAAGGACAGAAGCTTCCCTTTAACCTCAAGGAGTTTCATTGTTCTTAGCTGAAAATAATGGGCAGGCCAGAGGGGATAGAGGTACCTTTAAAATTATACTTAAGAGGAAACAGTGATGGTGATAGCTCTTTCATATGAACTTTATTCGAGAGCTGTGTTAATTACTGCAGTCATAAAGTAATTTATTAAAAAAATCTTTATACATAGTAAACTTAGGCTAGTGCCTCCAAATTCATTAAGAATTTATGATTCATTTTGGACTGGTTTGACTGAAAAAAGTGGCAAAAGCAATGGCAAACAACCAAACCTTGTTACCTGTTTCCATTACCTTCTGGCTTCCTGGAAATAAGATAACAAGAGGAGAGAAAAGTCATGGTGTTTATTTCTCTAGCCACTTCCTATCCCTGGTCTCACTAGCAGGCCAAGATTTGTGTTCCTTTAAGTGTGGCCACAACTCCCTCCCCATGACAGTGAGCCAGAGAGATGGTACCATTTTTCCTCTGTTAATTGGGGTGCTTCATCGGTCCTAGCTTTTAAATTCTACCTACAACCCTGGTAATAGTCTCTTCAAATATTCTTCAGTTTCCCCTTTGAGTGTGTTATTTTCTGCCCCAGAATCCTCACTAAAAGAAAATAATTTTTATAAAAGGTAAAATCATGTATTATAAAATGTAGCTATAAGTTGAAGATAGGCCTCCCCAACATTTAGAACAAACCTTCCCCCAAAATGACACTTTATCACATGGGTTATTTTAAGGTTTTAAAATGAACATACCAGTGTATATTTTAAATACCTTACAGTTTTGTCAACTATACCTTAGTAAAGCTGAAAAAATACACACATCAAAATTTAAGATATTAATTAAAGAAGGGACTGAAAAATTGTTACAGTCAATTCAAATGGGAAGTAAAAACAAGTCAATACAGAAATGAATTTGCAAAGGACTGTAAAATTGGCTTTTCTCCCACAGGAATGGGGAGCTTTCTACCCTCAATATGCCAGGAGACTGGAGAAATTTTTTTCAGGGATAGGCAAGCATTACTTGCATTATCAATTATCAACAATTTTCAGAGTTTAAAGATCTCAGAATCAAATATCCTACAAAGCAGTCCATTATATTCCACTGAAGCAGTTTTCACCATATATATTTGCCTCCTGTCTCTAAGGAGTACTGTCATTTGAGTGATTAGTTGTGCAATGATGTGGAGGCCATCTTAGTAATCAGGATTTGTTTTAAGGAAACCAAATTTTTCTGAAGTAACATTTTGATTTGTTGCTGGAGTTGAGAGAAACCAGAGAAGCTTCAGAAGAGCTCTGCAGGAAGCCTAAAGAGGAATCTACTTTGCAGAACCAAAGGGAAAAGGAAGTACAGAAGATTGCAAAGGCCGTTCACAGTGACAGCATCCCTGGAACTCTCAGTCAAGTTTACTTGAAGAAAAAGACTATAAAGACTGCCTCTTTTGTGTCTTTGTGCCAACTTATGAAAAGATTGTATTTTACATGAGAATTGGAGCCAACACAGAGAGCAAGTGCACCCCAAGTTGTGGTGGGGTTTGTGGAGATGGAGACATAGAGGCAGCTTAGAGCACACTGAATTTACAGCCATGGAAAGGGAGAACTGTGGCAGGGCCCAGTAGTGCTTACCTGTAAGCGACAGCTTATGGAGTCACGGCGGGTCTGGGGATTGCACTTTGAGTCCTGCCTGGGGCAACACAGCAAGACCTAGTCCCAAAAAATAGCTGGGCGTGGTGGCGTGCTACTGTAATCCTAGCTACCTGGGAAGCTGAGGCTGGGGATTGCTTGAATCTATGGTATCATGGGCAACTTGAGTCTGGGGTTCCGTGGGCAGCAAAGGAAGACCTAGTCTCCAAAAAAAAAAAAAAAAAAAAAAAAAAGGAAAAAGAAAAGAAATGGAAAACTGTGGACTTGGACAAACTTTCTAGAAATCTGTTGATGTTTAAATTAGATATGCTGCCAGCAAAGTTCAAGGTGTTCTCTTTTTAAAATGTTAGATTTTCCCTGCTCATGGGTTGGAAGCGTTAACACTGTGAAAATGGCCATCTAAGCCAAAGCACACATATATAGTCAATGAATCTGTCACAAAGGAATAAAGAACATACACACTGGAACAAGGAAGTCCTCTTCAATAAACGGGTCAAAGACAAAATATAAAACCAGTCCTTGAAAACTGACCATAGATTGGCATGAAGCAAGTAGAGATAACAAACTGGGAATAGGGACGTACAACCAATTATGGTGGAGAACTATGGGTGCTTTGGTGGTAAGAATGCTACAATGACCATGCCTGAAGCTGAACAGAGCCGAAAGACAAGACTGTAAGGCAAGGCTGTTAAAGATGGTGCCCCCCCCCCCCAGAATGGGGCACAGGTAAAGAGAAGTCACACCAGATGAGACTTGCCCAATGGACAAGAAACAATCAGTGAAGCTGGAGACTGTTAGGGATATTAGGAGCTGCAGAAGAGGCCCTGGGGTTCGGCCATCTTAGAGGTCAGGCACCCTAGTGTTCGGGTGCCCCGGGATTTAGCCAGAGGTAAAGCCTGCTGGAAACTGAAGCTGTGGACCTCCCAGAGATAGGGAAAGGTGAAAGTTATTGAAGATGCCATTGTGGCCTTTGGTTTGGGAGACATGTTCCAGGTGTTGAGTGATAGGAGTATTTGTTCCAGTTCTGGATTGGCAGGGAGACACCATTTTAGACAGCTTTTGTTCAGGACTCTGGAATACTGAATAATAATTGGGGTAAGATAACTGGCTATCTGTGGCCTCAGTGACTCTGTTTTCTCTTGTCTGTAAATCTCATTATTGTCCCCTGAACCTGCGTGGTCTTGCAATTGTGCATGCGGGTGAAAAGTTCAGTAAGGAGTTATTGTTGGGCATTGCCCTGGGGCACATTTCAGTACCCCAATATTGCCTGGTATCAAGCAGAAAAATTCTATATTATCAGAATATTAACAAAGATATAAAACAATAATCCTTCATTAATAAAATAAAAAATTTGGGGGGGTAAGCAGCTTACTAACTTCCTGCTGATTTCCCTTGATTGTTTCCATTTCACTATTGAGGTTCCTAGATACCTACTCCTGGGTTCATTCATTCATTTGGTAAATGTTTCTTTTGACCTGCAGTGTTCTGGGCAAATCCATGGTTTTTTTTCTACTTTCATTCCATTTTTTTCCCTGATTATTCATTTAGTAACTCAAAAAAATTAATGTCTATGCTCTGGTTCACCCTCTAATTAGGAAACATAGGAAACAAAAGGAACAAAATTCACCTTGATGTGGGTTTATCGAACACATATCTTGAAGAACCAAGTGATCTTAAAAACAGTGCAAATACTCTGAATCTGGCATCTTGGAAGAAGGAAGCCCTTCCTCGCTACCTACTTTTTCTTTCAGTTTTTAGAGTTTGCAGCATGCGTGACCATATCAATCAGAGTTCAGTGCAGAAAAGTATAAACTACTCTAGATATTATTGGTATAAAGGGATTTAATTTTGGGAACTAGATGGTTACAAAACAGATTAAAGTGGGCTGGAGGCTGAGTCTTGTGAATACTTTCTGGAATAACAATCTACCTGGGAGGTCTGGGAGTAGCCACAGGAAACTGTAGGGAAGACAAATACTTTTAGCTGCAATTCAAGGTCATAAAAGGAATCAAGAGGCCAGATGAACTCTCCTCTGACCTAAGAAAGTCAGAAAACACCCAGCACCAAATCTAAGGTCTGCACAGTCATGCTTAGCATGGAAACACCAGTCCACCTGTCTGATGGCAAAGAAGAAATATAATTTGCAGATTCTAATTGCATGCAAAACTTCAGCTACATGGGAGTCTGCAAAAGCATTTTTAGTTTTTCAACATTACTGACTAGTAGACTAGTACAGAGATTGAGCAATCCAATCCATCGTTATCTACCATAATGCTTTAGGAGATTTGTTTATTTCTCTTTATTTCCTGGCAGGAATAGTTGGGTTGTTTGTGGTGGGAACAAGCAAAGAAAAAATGAACAGTAGCTGATGGAGAAAGGAAATGGCAAGTTGTCAAGTTGTAAAAACTTAACTCTTAGCCTAAAAATCTTTTAGTCTGTTAGAGGAGCCACTATAACTAGATCAACATCAGTTTCTGTGTCATTAGCTACTAGATCTGGCATACCACTCCCCATTCCATGGAATGTTATGGGATTTTGCTTCTAGCTGAGCAAGAATGGAGAAGACAAGCCAGCAAGAGTAGTTGAAGACTAACGTTATTAGTTACTAATGTTATGAATCTTGTCAAAACAGTGAAAGTATATACTCATCAACAAACTGAAATGTCTCCTCCTCTCTTCCTTTACTCATATATATATTCCAGGAAGTTAGGAGATTGGAAACTGTATAGCAGTGACTATTTTCCCTAGAGGCCCAGGCTATAATCCTGGTTATTCCATATATCATTTTGAGATTAAAAAGAAAAATGAAACTACTGAAGATTAGGGAACTTGCCCAACATCACACAAGTTGGAAACAGCAACTTGAACAAAAACAGATTCCAAAGACCTTTGCTACTCAAAGTGCAACAGCCTGAAGCACTACGGGCTGCCAGGCACAGACCCACGCAGGACCTTCAACTCAATAAGGTCCCCAGGTGATTCTTGGGCACACTACAGTGTGAGGAGGACTGCTTTTAAACACAGTTGATTAAGACTGGTTAACAGGCATTGTTCTCTGTTAGGTTAGTGACCACCTTAGAATGAAATAGACACTACCACCTTAGAATGAAATAGACTCCAGGTTTCTTAGGGGAAAATTTTTTTTTGGTACTCACAATGAGTCAGTCAACGCACTGTCACACAGGAATGAGAAATGGGAGTTTAGGACACTTTTTCCAATGACACGCTCTGGTATAATGTACACAATGTAACTCAGGCCCAAGATGGCCTCTATGAGCATTTCCTCTTCTGCAGAGCAGGATAATAAGCAACAAAACTGCAGCTTGCTTTAAAAAAAAAAAAAAAAAAAAAAAAAAAAAAAAAAAAAAAAAAAAAAAAAAAAAAAAAAAAAAAAAAAAAAAAAAAAAAAAAAAAAAAAAAAAAAAAAAAAAAAAAACTAAAACATGATAATGTATGAAGAACTAAGGTTTCAAAAAACAATTCATTTTACACTCTTCCACTTGAAAAAAGTCAAGAAAAATCAGTGCATGCATAGTAATGTCAAGATTCTCCAACTTGACTTTGTGTGTGCTCTGATCCCAACCAAATCAGCATTATGATCATTGCATAATGTCTCAGACAGAGTTTAACAGAGAAGTGAGGAGAGCCTGGCACAGATTGACCTCTGCTGATAAGCACTGTTTTTCCGTGAAGGGATTTAGGCTTGTAGATCATAGCTCTAAGAACCACTAACAAATAATGGGTATGAGAGACATTGAGCAAGGATACAAAGGTCTAATAACAACTAGAATTGTTTCTCTATCTGTAAAATGAGGAAGTAGAACTAGATTTCCATGCTTCCTTCCTGTTTTAGCATTTTTCGGTTCTACATAATAAAGTATAGTTATAAAATCAGCTAATGCTTAGAGCAGTTCCTACCTCATTTATTCCTTACAAGATCCTGTGAGATGGGTACTAGTATTGATCTAATGTTACAAATGAAGACATTGGGGTGTCGACATGGAAGTCACTCAACAGGGTTATGTTTTAAGAGGCGAAGCCAGTTCACATCCAGGTAGTCTGATTCCAGTTTTGTTCTTATACACCTGCTCATTGCCTCCTTTGTGGTGAATATTCATTGGCTGCTCAGCTTGTTACTGGTGCAGTGGAAGCTACTGAAAGAAAGTCTCACCATGTCCAGAACTCATTTTATCCAATAAGGTCAATCATATCCCTGTGGACCTGGAGAAACTGTCACCATTATTTTAACTACCTGGAAGAATGAAGATTACCCAGATTTAGGTTCATTTCTAGAAATCACCCTTTTATCAGAGAAAGCTATCTCCACAGCAGACAGCTAGTTACAGATCACCTGTCTGAGTTCTTCTCCCTCTCTGATACTCCAGGCCTGTATCCCATTCATTAGCTCAAGCTCTGGCAGGCACAGTGGCATATGACTTTAATGGCAGCCTGTAGAGCGAGGCCGAGACTAGGAATTGTTTGAGTCTGTGGGTTGAGACCTGCCCGGGGCAACATAGCAAGACCTAGTCTCAAAAAACAGCTGGGCATGGTGGCGTGTGCCTGTTTTCCCAGCTACCTGAAGGCTGAGACTGGGGATCGCTTGAGTACGTGGTACCCTGGGCAACATGAGTCTACGGTTCCCCGGGCAACAATGCATGACCTAGCCTCAAAAAATAAAATAAAATAAAATAAAAACCTTTGTTCTGTCCCTTCTCTGGATGTGTAACCATGTAAATTCTCCGTAGTTACAGCTGTTTTTTTGTCTTCTAATCTGACATTGTTTGCTCAACCAGTTCAAGAATTCAGAGGGATAAGGGAAAATTTCCCTTTGATCTCTACAGCCACAAGCAGAAATAAGGCCTTTCCATAAATGCTCAGGCCTCCCAGTGACCTCTAAGGCAGTCCTCAACTGGCCCACTTTCCATTTACCTGGAGAGCCTTGAACAGTACCTGTGCTTGAATCCCACCCTCAGTTTCTGATAATCTGGGCACTAGCAATGCAAGTGGCAGTCTAGACTGAGAATGCCCAGTTTTTTCCTGAGAATGATGTTGGTTCCGATACTGATCTTGTATCTTAATCCAAGACTTTGAATTCTGCTACATGTAGAAGGTGAATTCATGTATCTGTGCCGGCTACTGTTTTGGATACTAAGCTTCAAATAAAACTTCAGAGCAAGTGCCTTATTTGTATGGATATTCTCAGAGCCCAACATCCCTTGACAATGGGCACAAAAGTTTTAAGTCCTGACAATCTCTATCTCACAAGAGCAGGGTCTTAATAGACACTGAAATGTATATATTGATAACTGGTGTGTTGAATACTTACCTGCTAGACTTTGAGACATCAAAAGGACACTGTCTCTTTGTAGTTTGAGACTTTGAGACTTTTTATAGATGACCTAGAAGGATGAATTTTATCTGAACTCTGCTAATACAGATGTGTCTCTGCCCCTTCCTATAATCCTGGCAGGCACAGGCGCCTGGGAGATGGCTCCAGGGGGAGGGCAAAAGATTGAGGCACATAAGCTTTGCTGACTGCTACAAAAATTGCATTCCAGTATAATCATCAACCATTTCCTGGCTAGTTTTACCCTTGTGGGACCTAGTGTAGAATCAGTTTATTCACTGTTATGTTTTACAGTTCACTTATCCTTAGAGGATTTAAGTATGAATCTTTTTATAACTTTTCTCCTAAATGGATCTCTTGATAACACCTCTGCAGACTTGGCCTCCATCACTAGTTCATAGCACTCCCACACCCTGGCAGCTGACTTGGATGCCTTTCAGTTTCAGCAAAACCTGTTTTTTAAGGTACAAGAAAGAAAACACTCTCCATCTGCCATAATCAGGAACTTCTGGATGAACAGATGCCTATTAATATCTTTGCAATAACAACCCTTTTAAAAACCATTCTGAAGTTCACTTTCTTCATCTCTTTGAACACACCTTCTGCTTACTCTAGGGGCTGGACAGTAATAGCCATCAGCCCATCTTTCAGTCTCAAAGAACTTCCTTTAAATGTTTACTTTATGCTACCCATTCTTGTAACATTTCCATTTTTTCAGTGCTAAGCATCTGCTTGGGTGGAACACAGCATTCCCTCCTCTTTTCCTCCATTGTTAAAACCAGCCAACAACCCCAGTTAGCTTCCTGTCTTCCCAACATTGTCCTTTCCTGGGCTGGAGTACTGATCTTTGATCAGTGTCTCGTAGTATGTTTTCACTAGGGATAAAAAAGCCTCGGGCTTATCCTTATTTCCCTAGTCTGGGCAATCCAAAGCATTCTCGATAGAGACTCCACATGGTAGAATGTTCTCAAGGCATGACATGAGCCATAAGTATGCCCGACCCACTGTGAGGTCTGTGGCAAGTAATCTGCAACCAATAAAGCATCAGTGTTGGCAAATAGATCCAAGGACACCCCGATCAAAATACTGTCATCACTCCTAAGCATTCCTAAGCATGCTAGACTGAGAGAGAGGGAGAGAAAAAGAGTACAATTGCAGAATTATATAGAGCACTTCATCACCTGCAGTCCAGGTCACAGTCATAGCCAAACCACAACTGACTCCATTTACTTGTTATGGTGATAAAACATGATTGCAGAGATTTAACCTGGGTACACCTATGATGGCTTGGAAAGGCTCAGAGTCACTGGTCTTTCATTAAAAATCATCTACCACATATTTCTTGTGGGTGGTTACAGTTGTCTGGTCTTTAAAGGCATAAGCAGGCTAAGACAATATTAAAACAGGTACGGTGGAAAAGTATTAGCTGATCTATTAGATAATACACATTGGGCTGGAAATGTAGTCAAGTAGGCATGCTATAGTGTCTGGACACTTATGTACATGCTTTATTTTATTAAATTGTGAAAAATCTACTAGAGCTATTTCGTAAAATGCTTAAATCTAAACAAAATCCCCTGGTGAAGAAAATATTTCCTGAGCAGTCAATTCTGCCAACCAGTTCTGGCAATCATTGAGATACATATCACAGTTGGACTGTTTGCATGCAAGTTGTGTTCCAGGACCCAAGTCAGCCAGGACAGCCTTCATTCTTCATGCACAGGACCACTGCTAATAACACCTCATTAACACAGATGTAAATCTTTGAGGCAGACAAATCAGCACAGACAACTTCCAATTTGTAGGTACCTTGAATAAACCACCTAAGATCACTTTCTTCTATGCACCAAGAGTCAAAGGGAGGGAAAAATCCTCATCACATGTACATTGTATTCTGAGGGCTGCTAGTATCTTTGGCTGCTCTGAGACTATACTCAACACTAATAATACATAAAAACATTGAAAATATTAGTCTGACTTGATGAATAAAGAGGCAACTCAAGTTACCATTTATAATTTTAAGAGTGTTTCACAAAAAACAATGCTGTTTTACTAAGAACGAACACTTTCATAAAAAATTTATTTCACACTTTTATACAAATATCCACAGGTATTTTCTAATCATGAAATAATTTTACAATGCTAGTTAGTATAAAAATGTATCAAATGCAAACAGACCAGTGACTTGACTTGAGATGACATTTTTAACAATTATAAGCTTAACCACCACTACATTCTTGTTTCCTGCTGTTAAAACAAAACATCCTTCCACCCCTGCCCCACCCTCCCCCTTTCAGGGCATTCATTTTTATAATAAAGGTTTATAAACACTTTTAAAATATCAGCTTCTTGACAACCTAAAAAGCCAATGCATTAGGTTCCAAGTTACCTAAGCAAGAAACTGAGATTTTAAACATGGACGAGAATTCTTGTAAACAAAATATCATTGTAAAACTTTTTGTGGCCTCACAATAATGTCCATATTATTTTAAGAACATAAGATCTCTGTACAGAAAAAATTAAAACTCCAAGCAACAATGGCACATAGAGCTGGATTTTGTTACTTTAAGATCAAGACACTACTTATACTAGGTCCAAACAAATTAGCACCTGTTTGCTGCCGCTTCCCATCTTAACATCTTGAAGCATAATCGGCAATCTGGCTTTCATTATCTATTCCATCACTATTGACTATATAAAAATCATGTCTTTCTCTCTCCTCCCTCCACTTTTACAATTATAAAAAAAATTGTCAAGTTTTTGTTAGAGTGGTCCCAAAGTAATTTGGGGAATATTGTTAGGGGAGGAAACAAAACAAAAAATAGAACACTAACACTGATTAAATGGTTCCAATAATATCTAAAAACTTAGAAGCGGAGACATTCTATCTGACTTTGGTATCAGATAGTCAGTAGTCTTACACTGGGTGGGTTAGGGCCACCTGAGGCATTCACCACTTCTTTCAAGTCCTGAAAATACAGTATCTGCAGCAGCAGCTACATGTCCTAGCGTTCAATAAACAAATCCCTTGATTCCAAAAGTTCCTCAAAGTCATAGCGTGGGAGTCAGAAATATCAGAGGTTTAAACTTTGAAATATCCAATCTGGTAAGAATGTTACCACTCACTCTATTTCTTAAATGAAACTTTTGGTTTTGAAGGGAGGGGTGAAGGCTCGCATGAAGGGAGATACTCTAATACCTTAAATCTATTTGTAAATGCTAACAACTCTCTGATACACTTATGAAGAATTATTTTCTTTTTGCAGTAAATAATTTAGGTCAAACCATTGACCTCCCAAGTTCTAATTCTGATGGTTTAATCCAACTTGAAGGGTAAAGGAGAATCTTTGGCCTGTTAGTCAATAACAAAATGGTTTGTAAAAAAGAAAAAATAAATACCATGTACAAATAACTATAACTAGCATTGAAGTCTGTTGCACCTGTGTGTTTCAGTGAAAAGGGAAAATGAAACCTGTATGTGTCTGGTGTGAGCAAGTATTCACACATTTAGGCAATGGAGAAAAATGGCAGGATGGCAGCATCACCTTCTATTGCACGTTTAATTTAAGATAGCACTTGGACACACAACAGCCCCCGTGGCGTCGTCTTGTGATGTGCACCAGTCACCCAGCAGGTGCTCCAGTCCTGCGGGAAGAGTGTTTGCAGAGGCAGGGACGATGCTGGGATGGCCACTCTGTCAGCGCAGTGACTGCAGGAACCTTCTTCCAGCTACACTATAGGGAGGATGTCCCCCAAGCACAACTAGGCAGGCCCCTTCCCAGCACATGGAAGTCAGCCACACCAAAAGCAAAGGCAACCCAGAAAGTTAAATTAAGGCAGGTAAAGAAAAATCCATTCCAACAGTCTTAAATTTGGCTGTGCAAAACAAGGAGCCTTAGGCTAGGTAACAATGTCCACAGATAAAACTGTAGGTTCGTACTGTGTGTAGTCTGTCTGAAATCAATATTCAGGTACTGAACAGGCTTATAAATCCATCTGAATTTCTGAGTTGGGGCGGGGAGAGGCAGTTTGGGTATTGTGTAGCTTTTTTTTTTGCTTCCCTAGGAGTAGCTTTCATTTCCATTCCATTTTGTGATCCACTGTTTTTTTTCAAGGCTATCATTATACTTCTCATCTTTGATCTCTCTCTCTTCTTTTCGGATCCTGACAGCATGGTATTTGGGAACGCTATCATCGTACCTAGAGCGTTTAAAGAATCCACACTGGAGAAAGAGGGAAAAAATCAAACAAATTAAATCACCTTAAGGAAAGCAAGTGCATAAAATGGGTATATCTATGCTTTCTGTTCAACTATACCTACCCATGGATTAAGAAAAAAAGACATGGTTTTCCTATAAGAAAGAACTAAGAGGTAAAAAAAAAAATGACTACAGTGCGTGGGGGTAAGTGTTATATTGTTATACTTCTAATCTAAAGGAAGAACCTGTAAAACCAAAAGGAAAGTCCATTTTCATGTTGTCTTTATATTTTACACCAATGTAAGCTACCGTTTTACTAAAATAACTTGAGTTTATGAAACAGTACTTCCATTTTCAGTTGTCACAAGATTATGTGTAAAAGATCTATTTTTCTGATTATCAGAATATCTTAAAGAATATTTTCTTTCAAGGTCCTAAAGCAAAGATAATTTTATGCTCCTCTTTCACAGCAAAATGAAAACCAGGTTCCAGGTGCTTTATAAAATATTATTTAAATATGCCAATATTCCAATGGTCAATTTAAGAATCTTTTTCTCTGTGTCTCCAGTACAGATATCTGTCATTAGCTCGAAGGTAATTTACATTGGCTGGATTTGCTGTCATACTTCTAAATTAATTTTGTGAATTAATTGTGAATGTGTCCTGCAATAAATAATCATGTACTGAATGGGACTTGAGGAAAGCACTGCAAGATTATTTCAGCGCACCCTCTTGCTTTGTTTTGCAGAAAAACAATTATATTGAAATTGTTGATGAATACATATTTTATTATAGAAAATATTCAATCTGATTCAAAGTAGAGTTTTACTGAGAGTGTACCTGGAAGTTTTAAAATCAGATCATTTTAACAAATAAAATATATATGACTTTTCAGAAAAAGGATGTGTTTTCAATTTTAAGATGCTGATAGGTTGGGGAAGATTATTTACAATGGTAGATTAATGTAGTTATTATGTGACAGCAGAAACAGAAAATTATATGAATGATGGTTCATCATTAAAATGTCAGGGGGCACAAAAAACTTTGGTGCATAGTTATCACTACATCAATAGGAATGATTGACAAGGAAGTTTTATTCTAAGACCATTTCTACCTGGACTCATTAATCTGCATCAAAAAGCCAAAATATCATTAAAAAATGTTGACTCTTGCCCTATATAAACTGAGAAGGAAATCAAGGGTGATACTGAAACTAAAATGGAAATATTGGGATTCATGGTGACAGTGCCATGAAGGGGATTATAAGAGTAATCCTCTCATGCCCACAGACATGGAAAAAGGAATTGCTGCCAAATTCCTGTTTCCATGGTTCTACAAATAAGAGAAGCAAAACATGAACTTAAATAAACTGAGACTCAAGGTTGAATAAAATTTCTAGCACATGAAACAAGGTCAAATTCTATTACAACTTTTTGAAATAAAAACTGAACAGAATATTTCTATACTAGAATTTTGTATACTGAGGTCACTTCTGGTAATAGACCATCTTCTAAAATTGCCCATAATGTCCATCATGCCAAAAGTATTAGTTTGTTGTAATGGTCTTTGACCTGGAGTGCAGAAAAAGGAGGTTGCATGCTTAGCTAGCATAAGACAACAAAAGCATTTCAAGCCTTCCCCAAAACTTATAGCAAGGAGATGAAAGATGACAGCGAGAAAGCCTCCTTATCAAGAGAAATGTTCCCAACATGCAATGGGTTAATTAGGCAGTCAACACAAGCTTCTATCTGTGGGAAATTCCAAAATGAACAAGAAATCTAGAATGATTTCTTATGCATCTTTGAAATTCCAAGTGGGAATTTCACTTATTTAACAACACATAGCAACTGGAGGTGTAAAGCCTCGTTTTATGTAGTCACACAGACTGCAATTTTCTTCATAGCTGTGGATTATGTTTATCAATGACACAAAATAACTCACCTGCAACAAAAGATTTTGTGTGTATTTAAAAACATATATGTGTCCTGTGTGCATGCACACACGCGCATGCACACATACACATCTGAGCTTTCAAGTGAAATAAAATACATCCAAGCAAGGCAAGCCAGTGTGAACATTTGGAAACATCTGTTAATGGGACACACACAGCAAGCGGTTGCTCTGAATGTTAGCCACCACAACCATAGCAGGTCCCACAGCTAGCAATTAAAAAACATTGATCAATTACCAATTATAGAAGTAGCTCAATACTATGCATCAGAAGTAAGCCTCTCTTTATCAGACGGCTGAGCATGGATCTCAGCCTTGTGATATGTGGCATCATAATGATCTTTCTTATTTCTCTTGAAGAAACCACACTATAAGGAAGCAAGGTATTTCGTCAGTTTCACAGTTTTGTGTATAAGAACTAAACAAAAGAAATTTTCAAAATTTAACCTGTTTTCTATTTACAGAAAAAGAAATTTGTAAAGAGACACTATGGAGCAAGCAAAAATGAACAGCCACTATACTGGGCTTCACAGTTAAGAGCAATCAACCCACCTTTATAATACCTGGGTTTTCTGGTCAAATATTTCTATGGATGACTACTGTCAACTAATTGATTTTTCTATTTTTTATTTTATTTTTATTCTTTATTTTTATTTTTTTGAGACTAGGTCTCGATATTTTTGCCTGTGGAACTGCAGGCTCTCATTGCCCAGAGTGCCACAGACTCAAGCAATCCCCAATCTCAGCTTCCCAGCTGGGATTACAGGCATGCACCACCATGCCCAGCTATTTTTTTGGAACTAGGTCTCGCAACGAGCCCCAGGCGGGACTCGAACCATGATCCCAAGCCCCAGCCGTTTCATAGGCTGAAGCTTACAGGCACGAGCCACCTTGCCCGGCTAATTGATTTTTCTAATAGAAATGCTAAGGACAAAAACCATCCCCAAAGGGGAAAATAAACCTTTAGGTGACTATATCTTTAAGTATAGTTTTTCTTGCTGGAGAACAGACTCTAAAGTAGGCAAGAAATTGATTTCTGCAGTTTAATCTCTAAGATTTAGTGTAAATCCAAATAAAATAGAAAAATAAGCTTGAAAAAAAGAAAAATAAGTTTTTCTGTCTTTCACAGGAAATTTCATGAAACAAATGCCATCTGTTTGAGGTGTTTGGAGATTTGGGGGGTAAATCGAATATAAGTTTGAATACAGCACCATGAGAGAATGATAGCTGCCACTTTCCCAAATTCTGAAACACTATGTAACCTTTCAGTGATATGAACCTATGCCCCTTGGGTTGGTCACTCTAAATGAGAATAAAAGTGTAATTCCATTTTTTACTAAAATTTCCTTTACTCAAAGAGAATTTTTCCTATTTACTTTTATCTGGTCTCCAAGACCATGGAATTGCCCTTTGCAATGCAATCCAGTCAAATGGATCTTTACCATCCAGGAAATTCTACTTACTCTGGTTGATTCCTGAAGGTAAAATTCTGGGTCTGCTTTGTACTGCTTTGTACAGCCTGGAAGTTGCTAACATCAAGTTAATTTTAGTTTAAAATTTAATACCGGAGTTTCACTAGCCGTACTCAAGAGCTCAATAACCCTGTATGTCTCATGTACTAGCCATACTGGACAATGAAGCTTAAGAACATTTCCAGTATTACAACATGATACTGGGTGGAGAAGTCCAGAAGTTGACTGAGACTATCTAACTTAATGTTTACTTGTGACTCTCAAATAGTTAAGGAAAAAACAGTTGACATGCCCAGTCAACTTTCAATAATATCGTTTAGTAAATAGGGTGGAAAAAGGAATGTATCAGGAAGCAAGAATCCTGGTCCTGCCTGCAACTTGGTAACTTAACATCCCTGGGCATGAGCATAAAAATGAAAGAGAAGTTTGGAGGACTTTTGTCTGTTTTTTTGTTTTGTTTTGGTTTGGTTTTTTTTGGTATAAAAGACCATTTAATGCAGTTCTGACCCAATTTAATTTTCACATCATTACATTAGGACATGAGAAGTATTTGTAATTTATATGCAGAGAGGACTTTTGTCTTTTACCTCCAAACAAAATCTCAGTAATTAAAAATAGAGAAGAAGCTTCTCTGATCAAAGTAGAGATATTGTTTTGAAGTTTAATCCAAGACTAAATCTACCTGGTTGAGTCCCGCCACCTACATAGGTGTACAATATCTACTTAAAGATGACTGAACTAAGAATCCTCTATGGTACTAACACCAAAAACTGGTTGATTTTCAAAAAGAAGAGTATGAGTAAACAATGTAATTTCACATGGAAGTTGTAGAAATTGTCTTCCATTACTTGATAATATACATGAGAGTCTGGATGTTGCACAGCTTTCAAAAATAAAACAAAACACTAGATTACTCACTCCAACCTACTTATTAAACAGCTAAGGGAAACTCGTAGCCTAGGGAGGTGAAACAATTTGCCCAAGATTATTTAGCTTGTGCTTCTCATTTCTAAACCCACTGCCATGCTCACCCTCACTACAGACTGCCAAGATCTGCTTTGAAAAAGATCATCTTAGGGACCACCCTCAGAAAGCTCATCAAGGCATCCTCAATCTTTAGTTCAGTTTCTGAATTTGATATAAAAATTAATTTTCAGGGCATTTCCTATATTAGCTGGCTATTTGTCTATCAAGTAAACTTTTCAGAGGTAAACTGGCTAACTTGCCAAGCAAGGAGGAATCTTGGCATGATATTAAGCTTCAAACACATTTGTACGGCAGGAGAAAATTAGATTGGCAAAAGGATATTTCTTAGAAAAATAAAAAAAGGGGGGTGTTCCATATTTCAAACTAAGAATATGCTGAATTCTTATTCATTACATCAAGAAAAGGATAAAGATTATTTGAACCATAATCTTTATCCTTTATCAAATAAAGGATATCCTTTATCAAATAAATCTCCTTTATCAAAACTCTACAACCAAGACATGCTTACGAACCCAGAATTTTTGGCCTTTTACAAGAGTCATATGCTGTACACACGTCACTGTAATCAATACAGTAATACTTTTGCAGTGGAAATAATGAATAAAGGATAAAGATTATACATAGCCTCTTTTCATTATCATGTTTTACTCCCAAGTAAGTCATTACAAAAATTGTTTTAGGCAAATAGGAAGCAGAAAGAAGATATTACATTTTATTTGCCGTCAAAGGACCAAATTTGAATGAATAATATATTGAACACATATCTTTCTCATGTATCATAAATGCTATTACTCCTTTGAGATGGTATTATTCATCATTTCTTGGTTTTCTATTTCTAATCCAGCTGTAGCTATAAAACCTCATGGCTAAAGATTTCTTTAGCAGGGTTATAAATCCAAGTCAACATGATATCCAACAATTTGACTTAGATCCAAAATTTGATTTAGATGAAGGAAATGCTATTGTAGTAAAACTTTAAAAACTGTTATTTGCCAAGAATACTAAATTATGTGAAAATCACCAAAATTTATAAATTTAAGAAATAATATGGTTTTAAAAAGTATTAAGTAGGTATATAGGTGCTTATTGTCAAATCCTTGAGTTTACTGAAGACTGAGAAAGTATCATAAAAAAATGACAGAAAGGGAGCAATAAAAAGAAATGTACATACTATCAGTGTTAAAGCACATTTTAAAAAACATGAAATAAACTTTATATAACAAAATCCAATGTCAGCTATGACTTACCTTCCACAATATAAACACTAAGAGACCAAGCATCAAAATTCCAGCAAGAATAGCCACTAGGATGATCCACCAAGGCACTCCTGAATACTGGGCTGCAGTTTTTGAAGGAAACACAGTCACACGAATCTACAGGGTATAAAAGAGAGCAGTAGCATCATAAATCTGTGCAAGAGTCAACTGAAGGAGTTTCTTGTTCTAATTCTGCTTATAGAAAATTTGGACAGTGCGACCTACAGACAAATGAAATGCCTTTTCGAAGCAAGGTCCTTTCCTTTAATAATGCAATGCTGTTTCAAGAGGTATTCCTTCGAGATCTTTTCCTAACTTTAAAATGCTGGATTGTGTTTTGACATGGTATATCTTAGCTAGCTTACTTATAAATTTTTTTGTTAACAGTAAGAATAGAGAAAACAGTGAACCATCACTTCTTCATCACCAAGTTTCAACAATTACCAGTACAGAACCAATCTCATTCCAATTCTATGATCTGTTCACTTACTGGTTTCAGCAGTGGAAATAAAAGAGCCATTTCATGCAAAATTAGCCTACATTCCTCTTTCAGATCTTAAAAGATATTGTAAAATATAAAAACAAGAGACAGAGCCACATGACTGAAAACAGTTTAAATTTTCCTTAAGAAAGCAAACTAAGGACCTTAGAAACAATTTCCTGAAATTGCCTAGAGCTGTCTTCGATGACACACAATAGGCCTTAGATTTTTGCAGATGGAGTTTTCAGATGAAGTTTAAACTTAAAACACCTGATAGCTGGCAAATACCAATTAAGTAGAAATAGTATTTACTCAAAACTGGTTCAGTCACTATTTACTCAAAACTGGTCGTCACTAAAGCAGTGTGGAGGACCCTCAAACTAATGAAAATGGAACTACCATTCAACCCAGCAATTGCTCTTTTGGGAATCAACCCAAAGGAGACCTCAATGTGGGTACAAAGGGACATCTGTACTCAGATGTTTTTGACAGCACTATTTATAACTGCAAGGACATGGAAGCAACCCAAATGTCCCAAAACTGACAAATGGATGAAAAAGATGTGGTGTATATACACCATGGAATATTACTCATCAATTGAAAGTGACAAATTTGATGATTTTATGATAACATGGATGTACCTAGAAGAATTCATATTACCAGAAACAAGTCAGAAAGAAAAAGACAGAATCCAAATGATTTCACTAATACATGGGACATAGGAAAGCAAACAAAGGCCAGGAGGAAAAGTCAAAACAAGCTAAAAAACAAACTGAAGGCTGGGCATGGTTGCTCATGCCTGTAAACTTCAGTCTGTGAAGCGGCCGGGGCTAGGGATCGCAGTTCGAGTCCTGCCTGGAGCCCATAGCGAGACCTAGTTCCAAAAAAAAAATAGCTGGGCGTGGTGGCTCGTGCCTGTCATCCCAGCTACCTGGGAAGCTGAGGCTGGGAATTGCTTGAGTCCGTGGAACCCCGGGCAATGAGAGCCTGTGGTTCCATGGGCAAAAATAGCGAGACTTAGTCTCAAAAAAAAAAAAACCCTGAAGTTCATAACTTGTTGGGGGGGGGTGGGTAGGGCAGGTGAGGGAGGGGACAATCAGGGAGGGAAGAGCCCTGGGGATTACAAAGATGTGAAATAATTATCTATATAATAAAGCATAAAAAAAAAGAAATAGCATTTACTCAGAAACCTAAAAGGTTGCTTGCACAGTTCATAACTCAGGTAATATGTTTAGAATTCAGGTGATTTCTCTGATGCCACCAGACTCTCAAAGCACATAAAAGACCAGGTGATTACTATCATTCAGACTTAATAAATTGCATTTACTAGTACCTACCAGTTTCAGGTTTCTGATATTTCTGAATCAATGTAAAAGGTAAAACACTTAGAGGAAGTGCTTAACATCCAAGTATTTTCAGTTAAGTGTTCTACATCAGGAGTAAACCTGGACACTGCCTTAAAGAGCTATGTCCTTCAAGACTTCTACACAAGAATCCTAGTTTTTATCTCCTCTTCCTATTTATATGAGAAAACAGCTTATCAACCTCATTTGACTTCTAAAAATACTTAACAGCAAGAGAACTGTTTTTCTTTAAACGTTTCATAGGAAAGAATTTACATTAGTGCTTTCAGCACGAACCCCTTCACCAGCGGCCATGTTTACTGTTCTGTTCTCCAATGCTGCCTCAGCCTCCCACCCACCCTCAGGCTGACCTCAAGGCTCACGTCCAACAGGTGCTGAAGCTCTAAACTAAAGCAACCCTCTCTTGAGATTACAAGGGCCTCCATCAGGTAGGAAAGAATGATGAGCAACTAGCAAAGAAACAATACAACTGATGTAACTGGTAAGCTGACTGCTCTAAAACGCAAAGAATGTGTCAACTGATCTGTGTTGTGGCTCACTTTACTTTTCTAGTGTCAAGCACAAGGAAGACACACAATCCTTGGGGCAAGGCAACAACTTGGGAGAGCCACCCTAACTTGCTGGAATAAATTCTGATAAACCTGAAAGTGCAAAGTAAAGGCTGATGCGTGGCCAAAGGAATGAACCTTATTATAGTCACACCATGTACTAAAGCCTTTTAAATGGCTAGTATTTGGGGGAAGCCATTCCCACAAATGGCTGCAATCCAATAGCTTGAGAGTGGAATAAAGTCAATTATTGATTTTGCAGCCTGGGGTAGAAACCTACCAGATAGGTGGAAAAATCCAGATTCTAAATCCTCGAGGTTTGAGGCCCAGGTATGGTTACCGTTCCAACCAGCACCTGGAGCCTTTTCAAAACTGTAAACCAGCTCAGTGGGCACTAGGCAGAGTCTGGAGCTGTGTGAGAAAGGCCACTGTCCACGGTCCAGGAGAGGGAGAGACCAGTCAGCAAGACTTAGTTTGTCTCCTTAAATTGCTAGTTGTCTCAAAACAAACAAACAAATGGACAAGAGAAATTTAAAAGTGTCAAGAGAACTGAAGCATAGATCCAAAGAGGGGGAGGAGAGTAAAAACAGGGGAGGGCACAAGAGATTAAGAAGTTTCAAGGGTGATTAGGTGGTGGAGTGGCATGAGAGCAGCACTAGGTGGGAGCCAGCATGGCCGCCGAGCACAAGACTAATACTAAGTTGTTTTAAAACCTGCTGCATGAAGTTTATGCAAAGGGGACTAGACTCGGAAACCAAGAGACAACTAGGAGAGAAAATCACTAGTGAAGAGCACTGGTATTTGGATTTGCCAGAGCTTAAGGAGAAAGAGTTCCATAATAGAAGAGTAGAGTTTCTTATTGTGTAAAGATCTTCTCTATGATAAAATGTCATTCAGAGGATTTAATCCTGAAGCTGAGAAATTAATGCTTCAGATGAACGGTTAAGAACAAAGCAGAGAAGCTGAAGATGAAATAGTGGAGCTTGATGTGTCAGATGAAAAAATGGCTAGAAGGTACAAGACACTGGTGGGGACAATAATTGGAGAAAAGCTTGCCAAAAAGAGAGACCAGGCCAATTATGAAGAAGATGAAAATGGAAACATAAAACCAATTAAAACAAAGATGATGTTCTTAAAACCCCAAGATTAAAATGTGTGCCTTAAGACACAACTCAGGGATGACTTGTGAAATTTTTGCTGCCTATTTTAGAATTCATTCTGGTAGTGTCTCTATAGTTTTTAACATTGTAACATTTGTAAAGAAATGGGTGATGTAGAAAATTGTTGTTTTTGAAACAGTTATGTAATGGATGTTATATATCATTTGCTTAGTGGTATTCATCAAGAATGGGATTTTAGCCCTTAATCTTCAAATTATGTTAAATACATGGTTGTTGCCTGAAGAATTTTTGAACTTGGATTTTTTTCTTAGTCACTGATCATGAGTTGACTCATAGTACAACTATTTAAATTTTCCTATTTATATTTTACTTTAAATTATTAATCATGTGAAGCCAAGTCACATATAAATTTTGGAGTGAGAATTATATGTAAACTAGTGTAGAACAAACATACCTCTCCAGCCTAAAACATTTACCTGCTACCAAGTCATTGTCAGTTTGTGGGATTATGGGTTTTTTATTTAAAGCCTTTAATTTAAAAAAAAAGTTCAATAATAAATGTTTTTACAAGGATTTTCTAGTCTGTTATACTTTCCAAATAATAATTTTAGTCTAGTTCTATACTGGAACTTTTATGCAAATACTAACTTTTGAAAACTAGGCATTAATATAGAATACAATGGTATGTCTGGTTGAGTCATAGAAAACTGCTCTTTAGAGATCAGAAACAATCATTAATTTCTTATAATACAGCACAATAGAATTTACCACTAACCAGCAGCATATCTCTTCCAAGCCTTCTTCTAAACATTAAGATAAGAAAGTCACGGAATTAAGTTTATCTGAGTGTGTGTTCTGTCTACTTCTCTGGACATCTGAACCTACAACTTCTAAGAAATACTCATTTTGTTCTTAGCAATGAAATGAGGTATGTCTTTCGGAATTTAGATTTTGATTACTCTATGATCTTAGCTCTCTGGTGAATTACAAAATAAAAAGTTCTAAATTAAAAAAAAAAAAAAAGAACCAGAGAGGGGGACCCACTATGAGCTGTGGTCCCCAGAATTTTAGGAAGCCTATTTCCTCTTGTCACAGCAACTGATCCTGAGGGATGGCAATGGGCCAGTCAAAAAGAAATTATTTCAGCAATTTTTCTTTTGTTTCACTAAAATATAGGCATTTTCATAGAGGTCCCCGAAACATGTGAACCTCATCTGCTTTGTACAGCAAGGGGGAAAAGTGCTTAAGCTCTTTGGATGCATGGAATTCCATCAGCAACAAGCAGTGCTTAGACGACATTAGCTTGCCTACTGCCAAAATCATCTCCAAAATCACTCTGTAATGTAATACCCTCTGCTCTTGTTGAGCATTGGGTAAGAAATCACATGATGAAGGGATTCTCATGGTTTTTGTTTTTTGGTTTTTTTTTTTAACGAAACTTTCTAGTAAAGACCCCATTGCCATAGTGAGAACCCCTTCATATCAGAAACCCACTTTATAAATGGATTCATGCCTCAGGTTCTCCACATTTAGGGCCAAAAGAGAAAATCTCATTTCCCGGAAGAATGATGGCTCTACTTTTGCTTATTATATTTTATCCTTTGGTAAGCTTGGACGCTTGCTTCCTACTTCCTTTGGAATGAAGTTGGGGTTTATATCCAAACAACACTCCCCTGCCCTACATCCCTGGGCTTAATTCAACAGTTCTCTCACCTGGTTCACTGTCTCCTAGGCCATGAAATGCTTAACAACTGATACTGTATCTAATTCAACTTTGTTCCTCTAGTATTTTGCCAGAAAAATACAGTGTGTCCTTATTAAATGCTTGTTAATTGGATTTATTTAATTGATGCTAAAATGTAATTATCTTATCTGGCTCAATTAGGTGGCCAGCTCTCTCTGACTTTATTATAACAATGCTTTATACTGTTTTATTGAGAATTGAACACAAAGCTCTTGATTGATGGTATTATAATGAAAAGGTCCTCTTGGAAAAAAATACAGGATTACAGTAAAAGCAATAGGATGAAGTTTCAATATTAAGACTTAAAGCCAAGACTGAACCACTTAGTCTCCTTGGCATCTATCTCCAGAGAAAAATGATCCTCAGATTAGAAAGATGACTCAAGATGACACTGAAACCACAAAAAGTAAGGGAGTATAAAAGCATCCTCCCACTTGACTTAAGCGCAAACCTTTATGCCCAGAAAAAAACTGTACCTTGGAGTTGGAGCAAAAACAAAACAAAACAAAAACCTGTACCTTAAAACACTAAAGAAACATGTTGACATGATATCTGAACTATTGTATCTCAGCTATCATAGCTAATGGAAAAAGGTCAGAAGACAGTGACAAGAAAATGCTTTTCCAAAATAAATGGGTTCTTGGTAAGCCAGTAATCTGGTTAAAATCTACATTTATCATACAAATCAAATGAAATCCTAGCAAAATTCTCATTCCATAAATAGTCATGAGTCCACCATGCCTTAAGAACAGGGAAAATCCTAGAGACCCAGCTACTAGATTGGATCCCAGGCTTTCACCCCAGTTCCATCATCTTACTGAAAATGAGAAAAACTGTGATCGCAAGATCTGGTTTCAACTCCACATGCTGACCTTGAGCGAGAAACTTTCCTCCTCTGACTCTGTGTTCTCATCTGAATTTGAGATCTGAAGGCTTGGCAGGGAGTGAGTGTCAGAATTGGGTAGGATACGTGAAGTTGGACAGTTGCAGGTTTTATTCAGGACCCCAGTGCCCACTCTGTGGCTTCTTCCATCTCTATAAAATGTGTAAAATGTCTGCTTTGGTATTCTTGTGAAGTTTAAATGATAGCACACTGGTAAAGCATCTAGGAAATTGTAGACATTTCATTAAGGCTTTGCAAATCTTAGTCCTTTCACCCTAAAGTGTTTACTTTCTTTCCAGCTCTCAAAACTCTGATTCCCTTAGTTACTTATTTAAAGCTACAGAAAACTAGAGCAGCTGTTTTCTGTCAGAGAGGCAGAGAAGAAGTGGTTTAGTTGTGATGTAGAAAGCAGGGCTGGAGTGCCTGCAGAGATAATGTCAGGTCAGGATGACACACATGCGGCGAGCCTGGTGCATCCAGCTTTACCCCACTTGTCCCAGCACCCTGCCTGCTTCAGCATCTGTTCCAGACAAATGTATTCTGGTTTGCATGGGAAAATGTAAAAGTCTCATTATACTTTAGAAACCAGATAGGTAAACTCACTGAATTTTCAGCTGCCAAAAAAGACTGAAACCAGAACATTTCCAGAAGTAAATCGGAAGATGCACCGAAGAACAGTGATGCATGATCCTTCCTTTGCCCTTCCATCTCTTGCAAAACATCCCCACTCATAACAGAAAACCACAAGTCTTCTGTTCTTAGTCCTGTTAATATTTTAAATGACCTGAATAAAGGCCTAGAAAACATACTTCTTAGTTTTGAAAAAGATAAAGCTTGTAGGGATAACAAAGTTTAAAGAGAACAAGTGACTTAAGACTCAAAAATTATATTGTAAATGGAAATAATGGACCAAAAGCAAGTCACATAAAATGTGGGAATACATTTAAAGGCATGTATTGAGATTTTTAAAAAGCTGCTCTCAAAGATGGGCTATTGGAAATATAGTTCAACAAACCCTGATAAAAACACTGGGAAATTTTAGCAGGACACGTACACAAGCTGCCAGAACAGCAAACACAGTCCTCAGCAAACATTTAAAAATAAAATGTGAAGCTGGATGGACGGGATGTGGGGCTGAGAGCGTAGGGGGCACGGCCCAGGCTACATGGACACAGGCGGATCACAAAGGAGCTTCTCCGCTCACCCCACACCAGTCACACTGCGGACTAAAGACTAGCCAGGAAGGGGAGAGGCCTGAAACCAGTGCAGCAGTGCTTGCAAGGCTGGCAAATGAAGAGCATGGGGCTGAACTCTGCAGAGAATAAGAACAAGTCCAAGGAGGCCTGACTCCAGTTATTTCCTTGGCTGCCATATGGTAGATGGGGACTTGTCCCAAGAGACAGAACCAGGGACTGATTTGACAAGATTCAATTGTGGAGTCATATATAATGAGACTTCATAACTGCTGCTGACCACAAAAGGCTCTGTGACCCCAGAATGCAGCGAGCAGCACCATCACCGGGAGCACTCCAACAACACCTCCAGCATCAGGCAATCAAGGTGTGGGGAATCTAAGAGCTGGGTGCTGCATTCAATCTTCTATTGAGCCGGGAACTCTCAAATCTACCATGTGTGCTGTAGAACTAGATGATCCTGGATGTATTTTATATTCAGTGATTCAAAATATACCTTGGGGTGGCAGCACTGAAAAGACATTATCTGATTTCTTGTTAATGAGGCTAGTAGCAGTATTGAGGGAAATGATTGCCAAAGAAGCCTGTCTTCAGGTCAGGCCCACAGGGAGGAGGAAAGAGCAATCTGTTGTGAACTGAAGAAAGACAGGGAACGTCTCACCTGAGTGCCTGCATTTGGCAGTTTGATATTGTCTGTGGCAGCAATTACATCAATGGAAGCCCGCACGAGAATGTCCAAGTAGTTCATTTTGGAATATTCCTGTTTTGAGACAAAATGAGGGAGTGAGACATGCCCTAGGAGATGGCAAAGGACTTTCCAGGAGACAGTTTCACACAGGGCCACACCTCCAGAAATGTGCTATTCCATAACCTGGAGCGCAGAACCACAGAGGCTTTGCTGTCCAGACCCCGTAGTGGGCACTTGATAGTCACACAGTTCACATTCACAGTACAGTTCTAGAGAGAAAAAGGGAAAGCAATAGATAAAATGCAACAGTTGGGGAAAGACCCCCTTCCCCCCACCTCCTCTGTCAAGTATTTACCACTTTTAAAAAATATTTACCAGGGTCTGGTATTTTCTTTCAGCAAATAAAGAAAATTTCCTGTTGTCATCTATCTGTTTTTCGGCAATCTCCCGTTTTTTTCTTGTGTTGTGAGACTCCTGAAAAGAATTATATCCAAGACAGCTCCATTTAATGTAATTCTTTGTCACTCTATACAAATCTCTTGAGCACACTCTCTAAAATGTCACGCTCACATAATCAACAATTAATATTCACCTTTTAACCACCACCAAAGGTGCAGAAGTAATTTAAGTGTAAAATCAGCAAGTGTTATTACGAAGCTCACTTCAAGTTTACTATGGTGATTTATCCCTAATTTTGACCTTAACACTCAGGGAAAAAGATACTTTCTTTGTTCTTCTGTCTCCCCACCAAATTGTGAGCATCCAAGTAGGCATCAAATCTCAGTCACTATATCCCTAACAGTCAGGTTCTTACCCAAATATGGCCAAAAACCAAACAAACCCTCAGCACGTGTCTTGAATAAGTGACACTAAAGGACAGGGAAAGAGGCAAAAAGAACTAGCATGTATAACTTACTCAAAATATAGTTCTGAAAACTAAGCCATATAAGAAGTTTTAAAATTGCATTTTCCTTAAAATAAGGATTATGACCACCTTATTTTTCAAAGATGAACAGAGGAGCATATCTATCTGTGGTACCTAGCGAACTAGTGACTGTCACTATGTGATCATAGCAGTCACCTTAGGATTTAACAAAAAAGAAACATATGTAATAACAGAGCAAATCTTTATCCAAGTGGAGTTTAAATGATAAACCAGTTACATAGGAATGGATCAACAAAGAGAGGAGGTAAGTGTCCAGGCAGAGGTGAGACTGAATGTAGACTCTGTCTCCTAACTGCTGAGTGATTCCAAGGTAGGTAATACCTCAGAATCCCATTTCCTCATCTAAGAAATATTTGGGGAGATGAAAAATAACTCATAGGACTATCAGGAGAATAAAACGAGATGTGTTGAGCAAGCAAAATGCTCTTACCACAGTGCCTGAAATATGGTAACTACTCAATAAATATTTGCCATTAAAAAATAATAAATGTAGCCAGCCACGGTGGCATGCGGCTTTAATCCTAGGCTGAGGCTGAGACTGGGAATCGCTTGAGCCCATGGGTTCAAGACCTGCTTGGGGCAACATTCTCAAAAAATAGCTGGGAGTGGTGGTGCACACCTGTAATCCCAGCTACTTGGGAGGCTGTGGCTGGGGATTGCTTGAGTCCAGGGTACCCTGGGCAACAAGAGTCTGCGGTTCCCCGGGCAACAGAGCAAGACCTAGCCTCAAAATAAATAAACATAAAAATAAAAAATAAATAAAAATAAATAAATAAATAAATGTTTTCAAGGTCACTTGCTAAAAGGTGCCAATGTCTTTTGTAAAGAGTTAGGCTTCCTGGGAGTTAACACTTGGGTGACCTGCCCCCCCAAAGCATAGTGATTCCTCATGTCATACTGGACCATGAAACTCCAGAAAATGTCTTTTATTTCAAGGAGAAGTGAAAAACCCTGACATAGGTGCCATGATGGTGGCTAATCAGCAGAGTTCCTCAGTCTGACTTCATTACTGTTGAGCAATAAAATAAAAGAGAAATAGTGACTCCAAAGAAAAGGGAAAGAACACCAATTTCCTAACAAAAGCAATAACTTTTGCCCATCAAAATTAGCTTCATCCAGGAAACAGGAGATAAATCTGCCGACATACCTTCAGGTTCAGGAGGTTTATTTCACTTTGTGGCTCACAGGCGATCTTTTCCAACCCTTTTGATTCTACTTTCACCAAATAAAGCAACCATTTGCCATTGCTAATTTCTTTCGGCCATTGGATATTCAAGGTTGCTGTGCCAAGGTTTTTAAGAGGTTTGCCCAAGTTTATGACCTGTTAGAAAATAATACATTTACCTTAGTGCGATACTCCTGATATGAAACTAAGTAGCAGCTCCTATTGCCAAGAGAAAAAAAAAGTCAAAATATCTGGCATACACCTACAATAAAAGTATAGACTTCAAAAATGGACTCTGGTAAGAGCATACAAGACAGAGATTTGTCCTTAAAGACACTTGTCAATAAAAATATAAGGGAAAAAGAAAGGTAAAAGTGAACTGACTGCTTATTCATTTCAGGAGTAACCACTGTGAGCAGCAGGACATGCAGTACAGCTCCTACATGCTCCCGAGAGGCTCAGAACATCACACTGAAGGGCCCTGCAACCTCCCTGTGTGGCAGATGACAACACCTGTGCCCAGCAGTGCAGATTCCTTCTGGAAAACCCTACCCACTGGGAAAACAGAGCTGCCTCTGCGCACTCTGCCCAGGGAACACTGTGGACAACTGAGGGGTTCTGAGTAAAACTATTCCAGAAGCTGTGAACCTGTGATTGCAGCCTGAGAGCAGAGCAACTTCTACAGAAGAAGCAAAAAAGATGAGGACTGTGTGGAGGACTATTCTGGAACCCACAGCCTTCGCTTTCTGCCACACTTTTTTCTGGTGACATAACCACCATTGCTACCTGTGACGGTTGCGTCTGTGATACTACGGGGCACATAGAAGAGAATCTAGACTCTCCTCCTGCTGGAGTCCAGCAAGCCTGTTCTTTCCACTTCAGACTTTCACCTCAACAGTCACTATTCAGGAACATGAACTGAGTGAACGGAACTTGAAGCCATGAGTGAGTAATAACAATTGTGTACCGTGCATTTATATTTGTTCAACTGATCTTAAGAGTGACTGTCCCTCGGTGTAGCCATTATAATGAAGCAGTATGAAAATCCTCAAAAAAATTAAAAACTGAAATTCCACATGATCCAGTCTCTCCCTTCTGAGTATTTATTCAATAAGGAAACACTAATTCAAAGAGATAATGTGCACTTCCATGTTCATTGCCACATTACTTATAGTAGTGGCTAGATGTCTAAAGATGTGCTAGATGTACACAATGGAATACAACTCAGCGATAAAAAATGATGAACTGTTATTTGCAAAAACATGGATGGACCCCAAGGGATTATGCTCAGTGAAGTTAGATAAAGACAAACACCCCGTAATTTCACTAACATGTAGTACATAAACAAAAGAACTAAATAAAATAACTTTTAGACTTTAGACATAAGACCAAATTAGTGATTACCACAAGGTAAGGAGGAGGAGAGGGAGTTAAATCAAGTACAGAATGAAGGATAAATTGGACTTTTAGTGGTGAACTTAATTTAGTCAAAATAGATATTGGATTATAATAACATATACCTAAAACCTACATATTATAATGCAATGTAAATTTAATTAAAAAAAATTAAGCCATGGTAGAAATGGTTGGAAGAATCATTAACTTTCCTTACATGCCAAATCCACAGTCATCATCACAAATTGGGTTTGCGAAAGGTAATAGAACAATAACCACAAACCTTATGAGAAATGACCTTACAAGAGAGGAAATCAACCATAACACATTCTAAAGCCAAATGCAGACTACTGTGAGACTGTGTTTGTTTTACAGACTCTGGAAAGGAGGGAACCAAGTATTTCTTTGTCTCCTTACTGCATGTGCAGTCGAACTCTAATTTAAAAACAAAAAACTGAACTGAATTTGAACAAAGACATATATTGAATGTGTGAATAAAATTTTCTGGGAACATTTACCATAATTATTTATACTACTTATTAAAATTACATTTTCAAGATGATATGTTAGCCTGTGGTATATTATAATAAATGGACCAACTATGTCAACTTACTGTGAATTCATACTCTATTAAACTTCCCACTTCATCTTCAGATTTCATAGCTTGTTCACCAACAACTGTACCTCCAAAATACACCTGGGAAGGTTTAGCAACTCTGTTAAATTAAAAAACAGCAGTTTTAGTGAGGATTATAAATGGTTCTTTCAAAAACTGATTTGTTATGCTAAACACAAACACTTACCCCGAGACCGATAAAAGCAGTTCAATAACCACTTTTGCTGTAGCTGTAATTGAAGCCAAATTATCCTGATTGCTTGTTCTGAAAATGAAAAGGGAACAATAGGGTTTTATTTTAACAGTCAGTTCTCTCATTACAATTACACTTCTTTTATGAGTTAGATCAGGGCCAATTCATCGACTGCTATGTTTTCATGAAATAATTCTGAATGGAAAGGTTGAAGTAACTCACGTTTCCAATTTCAGATTAATATCCAGATCTTTGGTGTCAAAGGTGACTTCAGTTGTACTTAAAATCAAATAAAAAGTAACCTAAAAAGTAGATACACCCGTTAGCACAGGTCAGGCATATCGACAATGTGAAGACATTTAAGATAGTCAAAGACAATATGTGGAGGCATCACCTACACTGGAATTTCTTTTAAAAGGGTTTCCAAGCTCACAGTCTGCTTGTGAGCCATTCTGGTTGGCAACACAGCTCAACTGTTTCTCCTGTAAAAGGAAAGCACACTCAGTCATATGTTCACATGGCACACTGTTGATTTTCCCTCCTGCCCACCTCTAAAGCACTTACGGGGAAAGCCCTCAGTTCCCTATACGCAGAGTAAGTCAAGGTATCCGGAAACGTTGCGATGAGTTTAGCTTCATGAGCATCATCGCCATCTTTTGTGGGATCTGTTGCACTGGAAGGGCTGTTTGTCACTGTTATCTCTAAAGCAATGTCCTTCTGATCTTTCAGAACTAGTTCCGGTACACCATCATGACTATAAAGAACACGCATATCAGGGAAAAAGGAAAATAGCTAAGTTCTCAAAACATTTCAGAAAGTCACTGTAAAGCCAGAGTCATATTTGCTAATGTTACTGAGAGAATCTTACATGGGTAAATAAGAAAACTTGTTTTCTTGATTTCCTTCTCGAGTACAAAATTTGTATTCTAGTTTAAGGTTGCTGTTACATACATTGTCATCTCCACATCCCTCTTTTAAGAAGTGCACCTGTAGGAAAATAAAACTACAGTCATTTGTGCCACTTAGGTCTCAGAAAGGCATCTATATAGGTAACTGACTGTTTCCATCGAGTTCATTTCCCTGTGTGACAATCACCATAGCAAAAGTAAGTCAAGCTTCCAAACACACTTTGCACTGCATCTAATTCCCACTCTGTTGGGTGTTACTATAGATTAGACTAAATTTATATTATATAAAGTAAAAAACACCTCATTTTACTACCTTATCTATTCTCAAAAAACTAAAAACAAAATAAACATAAATACCTCTAAAAAATAATAACATCACCATCCCTCCAATATTTACCTAAAAAAATTCCTTAAAATAATAACCAACTTTACAAATAATTCCCCTTCCCCCAATTACCTCACAAAAACCAATAAATTAACCTTTTTTTTTCAGACTAGGTCTTGCTAAACTAGTTTTGCCCGTGGAACCGCAGGCTCATGTTGCCCGTGGTACCACAGACTCAAGCAATCCCCAGCCTCAGCTTCTCAGGTAGCTGGGATTACAGGCACGTGTCACCATGATCCCTAGCCCCAGCCACTTCATAGGCTGAAGCTTACAGGCACACGCCATGGTGCCTGGCTTAAATTAACCTATTAACCAATTTTTTTACACCCTCACCATTTACCTTCCTTTAAAATTCATCATAAATTATTCCTTATAAATACCCCTTTATTTAATAAATCGCCATCCAATCCATTCCCTCCAATCAATCCTTAACTACCATAACTAAACCATGTCTCTCATCATCCTTTCTTTATACCCTACATTCAACTGTCAACATTCTGGCGCTTAAAGTGGGGGCATGAACTCACATAACCCTGAGATTAAGAGTCTCAAGCTCTACTGATTGAGCTAGTTGGGTTTTGTTTTTTTCTACTTCTTTACTGTAAGCAGCACAGTTGGGTCAAAGGTCTCAGATTCCCTCATAGTCTTTAAAGGTACTGCCCAGCAGGATTCCTTTTCACAAGATTGCCAGAACTTCCCTTTCCCCTTGGGCTTATGCTCGGGAAATTCCTGCTTGCCACTCTGTCTTCAAGAAATGTGTTTTAGGAAATCTGTGGCCAGGCAGTGAAGTAAAGGAAATGGGGTGAAGCAGTGTGAGCTGGCAGTCACACAGGTCTACATCCCAAACCTGAATCTGTCATTCACTTAGCTGTGTGGCTCCAGGAAAGTCATTTAACCTTCAGAGTCTGAGTTTCCTCATAGGATTATGCTGATACATCCATCCCACTCTATAAGATTGCTGTAAAATTATCAATAATAATAATGGTGATACCTAAGACATGATTATGTGTCTTAACTCATTTAATTTTCACAAAATATCTGTAAGGAAGATACTATTACGGGCCCCACTGAACAGATGAGGAAAACAACTTTAATATCAGTAAAGCAAACAGCACAATGCCAAATGGGGGCTTGATATTCTCACTGATAAATAATTGTCATGTTTAAATGACTTTGAACCTGTGAATATAGACTAGAAACATTCATGTGATAATGATGTCGGAAGTGTATAAAAGTATAATGGGCTGTTTTTGATGACAATTAAGACTGACAATGTGCAGAGTGAGGCATCAGTTTTTAACCCAAATGCAAGCATTACTTCTGAAAAGCAGAGGTCAGTAGGACCAGAAGCCTCAGAGGGGACAGTCCAGCATCAATTGTATTTTAACACCAAGTGCATTAAACCAACTCACTGTCATAGATTTCCATTCTAACCTTACATCTCCATCGTCCTAAATCCTGCATCTAAAACTCATCACTTTCTAGAAGTTTCTATGAGGTATACAGCTAGTCCTGTAATATAATTTTCTTTCCTAAGATTGTCTTGATTACATTACAATAGTAACTAGTCCACTGCTAAATTTTTTTTGCCTTGATGCATTTTGGTATTCATTGATTTTAATATTCAGATTAACAACAGCCTGTTTTCTTTATCTTAAGGTTCTCAATGGGAAAATGCCATATATTTTTCTCTCTACATAGAGCTAACAGAGTAATTTGATGTGAGAATAGTAAACTGTCAGTGAAAATCTCAATAAATAGCCCTGAGCAAAAATCATGAAGCAGATACTCTGGTTTCAAATTGCATCTGAATTCTACAGTCATTGTAATTTGGGAAACACATCTTCTTAATCTTTGCATATATTTAAAGAAGCATAGATGAACTTTAAAGCAAATCACTGGTTCTACTGCCTTCAAGGACAGCTGACTCAGAATAATAACAGTAAAAACTGGCAAAAGAGGGAAAAAAAAGGGACTTACATCTGTTTGAACTGTTGTGGGTTCATTTGAATTCAGAATTGGAAGAACTTCTGGAAGTGAATTCACTCTCCTCCGGGTGCTTGGCTCCTGGATCTCTACTGAGGCAGTTATAGGAATGGGACGCAGTTTATCTCTGATATTTTCCTGCAAAGTATGCAGAGATATACTTAAGCACAGTAAAAATGCTGAGGAATTCCAAAGCCATGTTTATTTATTTTTTTATTGGGCTAAGGTTGCTAGCAAAAATTTCACGTCTATACACATGAGTCATAGGCCCAACTTCTATCCCCTAAAAATAAACAGATTTGGCAGTAGCCCTTACCTGCAGCCAGAGGGTATCTTCCATGCACATCTTCTGCTTCTGCCTGTTCAAAGTTAATACTTGAGTGTACTTGGACTCAGCGTTTTGTTTTTGAAAGTGAACTCTTGATGACAGCCCAGATTTCCTTCTTTCCTTTTCAGCCTCAAGTGTGCCCATAATGGCTAGACAGAGAAAACAAAATCACATGAACATAAAGTGCATTCAGGCAAAATTCAGCTTTAAGTGTTCCAAATTAATTTTAAATAAAATATTTCTTATAGAACCATTTTTCCTCATTGCTGATGTTTCTCCTCTCCTTGTATTTCCTGATAATGTACTTACTGACTGATTTATGATGTTTAAAATCAAGCTGTCCTTGCCTGCTTGTTGCCTTTAATGCTTTAAAGTTTAATTTTCCATTTGGCCACCAGAGGGAGCTCAAGGATAAGTCAAAACCTGAGTAGCCCCTCACCATCAGTTTCTGGATGAACTCAGGAGCACAGGATATTAAGGATAACAAAGGGGGACTCAACACTCCTTAGGGTCCTAAACTGACTTTTCCCTTCCAATAGTCCAGATGTTTGCATGGCCTAATGTTTTGAAATTCAAAGCAAGTTTCTAGAGTTTCAGCAGCTCCTGAGGTGATAGAAATGCAGACCAAGGCCAAGCCAACCCACAGAAGCAGAAACTGTACTTTAATAGGATCACTAGGCGATTCTTACACACATTAAGAAGTGCTGTTAAAAGGACAATTGTTTACAAGAGTAGTTTTACAGAAATATTGACAAGAGGATGAGACTTGTCACTTTAATCATCAAAAATCATTTCTCTTAGCATTTTTGGAGCCCATTGTTGGCAAACATAGCTCCTACAAGCAGAGTTCCAACCTCAAGGTCAAGAAGCCACCTCACACTCCTGATTACCTATACTAATGGAGCTTGGAGGCAAGCCAGGATTTGGATGACCAAAATCTCATTTCTCGAATTCAAAATGCTTTCTTTGCTGGCTCACTGAGTATAGCTGCTAATAATGTTTTTTATGGGCTAATACTTAAGTTACTTACTTCATTAAATTATCAAGCTGTCCTTGATGATCACTCACTAATAATCAGCAAGGAGAGCAAACCAGAGTGCAGAGAGCCAGAGGAGGCAGGCTCGAGGCAAAGAACTCTGCTCCAGAAAATCGAAAATGAAGAAACCAGGCTCTAATATTCACACTAGATTTGGAAAAGACCTCTTGGAAACAACTATTTTAATACACTCTTCCTGTAGATGAAAAAATGAAGCCCCACAGAGGTAGGTGACTGGCTCAGGGCCACATAGTGAGGGACAGAGGCAGTGCCAGTTTCCAAGTCTCTGTCATCAACACAAAAGAAGATGCTTTATAAAGTCTGCCGTGCTGGCATTCCTGCTTGCTTTAGCCTCTGCATGAGTCATTCTCTCCCTCTGCCAGCTGGACCTCTTCCTTTTTTCCATCTCCCCCAACTGTCTAAGTCGGCTCTTCCTTCAGATTTCAGCATGGACATCACTTCTCCCCCAGCAACCTCCTGGGGGAATCCATGCTGCTCTACTTCTCCAGTCACTACACTTAGCCAACTATTCTAAGTCTTGGGCATGGACCACAGCGGCTGCTCACCACCATATCCTTCCATCACAGCACAGTTTCTGACAGCAACATGATTTGCGGACTAGATCAGTGGAAGCAGGTGTGACCAGCAGCACATCAACACGCCCATCAAAGCATATCTGCATGTACACACACACACACACACACGCCACACGTGAAGGTGTTCTTAGGCTGAAACAACAGCTATTCAGATGTGTAAGACCAAAATTTAGAAATGCCGAAGGTTTCAACAGTAATTTGTGTGTCCATCTGAAGAATTCTTAAATGTCATGGCTGCCAAATGGAACACTCCTCGATTTTAGGTCCTTTGTAGCCTTGACATCATCCATTTAACAGTGACCTGTTAACTTCACCATGAACCAGACGAAGACTCACATGCTGAGTGCCCCTCTCGGCAAAAGTGAGGGAGGGTGTGGGTGCATTAAAACCGTTTATCTACCAAACCCACTCTAACCTTCCCTAACCCTCCAGACAGTTCACATCATCTTAAAATCCTTGCGGGCCACCTTTGCTGACCTTTTGAGGGGCAAGCCAAGTAAAATACTCATTAAGGCTCAATTATAAATATCTGTATGTATGAAAAACCACACTGAATTAAAATGGCCTGGTCAGACAATAAGCTCACATCCTCAGCACTAGGAATGGATTTTACATGTATTAACCTATGCAGCATTGTGGAAGTTCTATTTTATTTTTAATTCTTCAATATTATGGAAGTATAGGTAATGAAAACAGATTTTCTCTAAATATCTTCAGAACAAAAAGCTCTGTCCGTAACAGGCTACTAATAAATACTTAATTAACAGTAGTCTACATAATATAAAATGAAACATGCATAATATCAAACTGTATTAAAGCTAGAAGAAGATTGTGATTTATTTCAAATAAATGACTGATGGGGGGAGGAGACAAGGAATACTCTCTATCATGATAAGATTTCACATCTATAGTCAGCTGATAATGGTTTGAGGTAACGACAGACTAATAGAATAAAAATGTTTCCCAATTTCCTCTCGGCGCCTAGCCCGAAATCCCATTCTCCTTGTCTTTATAGTTCACTTCAACTGTAAAATGTCTGGTAGCCAACTGGGCAAATATAAGGGATTATGTCTGGGTAAAAATAACACCATCAACACTGAAGATAAGACAGATGCTGAAATGTCATAGGAGGTGTTTTCTCATCACAGAAAGTCACACAAAGAACAGTTTTCTACAAGACAGAACACCAGCCACATTGAAAAGCAAAGTGAAAGGCCCTCACATATCCTGTGCCCTGTGCCCAAGATTCACTGTACAGTCCACAGGTCTGCACAGTTCACAGGGATGTGGCTGCAAGAGAGAGCCCAGGAGGAGGGACCGGAAGAAGATCAGGATGAAGAAACCACCTGAGGACAACCTGAAACTCAGGGTGATGAAGTCTGAGGGGGTCTATGACAATGTGACCTGGGTGAAGGCAGACTTACTTCCTCACCAACTGCTGGGACATTCAAAAGGACTTCTTTTTAATGAACAAGGGAAAACCTTCGGAGAACTCAACATCTCAGAATTGAGGAAAACCTAAACATGTAAAGGACAGAACTACCTTATCCAGACTCAAGATAGCAAAGTTGCCAGGCCCAAGATCACAGTCAAACCCAGAAAGGAATTCACCCTCCTCTTCATTGTACTTCCTCTGTAGGGAAAAGACTTCCTTTAAATCCCAGGCTTCATCTTCACTCTGGGTACATAGCTCATACCTAAAGAGGTGTGGCTGACACTCAAATTGACCAGGAAACACTTTGGCCATAGTATTATTACAGTATTATTAGCCCTGTCAAAATTTGTGACAAAAATCCCCTTTGAATTATAAAGAAGCAAAGCAGAATAATACCTTTTACATGACAAACTGCTCCCACCACATTATCTCCTCTAGTCTCCTAGCACAATCCTATGTAATAATTACTATTAGAGGGAATCTTCTGACTGGTGGGGAAAATAAAACCTCCAATACTCAGGGACTTGTTTGACCCATGCTGGAGGGTTAATCTGTACCACAGCTGAAGCAAGAGTTGCTCCCAAACATCTGAATGGCTGGGGCCTGAGTACAAACCCTCCGGGTGCTTGCCCTCGGGCGCACAGGCTGAGAGGACAGGAAGTCCTTCTGGGAGGGCACTGGGCAGAGAGGACAGATCTTTCCAAGCAGGGCTCCGGCTCCTTCAGTCACCCCGCTACAACCACCACCCACCACCTTACAACCGCAAAACCAACTTTCCACACTGCTTTTCAAAGACAGAAATGGAGGAAATGATTGTGGTAACAAATGAGCACTTTTCCATGGCCGTCTCTCCTAAACCATCTGCTCTGGAAAATTCAAATGGGGAACAAATGGAGAGTTTTCCCTCATGTGCTGTTTCCTCCTGATTAAAGAGAAGACAGACACACTTAATTCTTTAAATAAGAATTTGTGGCCACTTTGGCCATTGCTGTTTTATTTTTGCTATTTAGGCAGAACTCTCAACCTGGCAGACAGGGGGAAAAATGTTTTTAATGTAGAGATACTTACTTATTGAAGGATTATAACCAGTAGGTTTGGCAGTATATTCAAAACAGGCCTTAACCTTGAGGCTGTATAAAAATCAAACACACATTTCTTAAAAGATGCATTACTACAGTAGAAAACAAATATGTTCCCCAGGTTTCAAATCCCCCCACTGCTCCTTGATGAGTAAAATGTTATATATCCACTTGACAGATTGCTTTTCCCTTTACCCACTTGTCTCTTAATTGTCCCTTTGGCTGATCCGGGCTACAGGGTCAGTGCAAAGAAGAGGTGTTAGAGCAATGGCACTGCCCGGGAACAATGGAGATGCTCACCAGATCCCGCTTGGGGCCCCACAGGATGTCTTTTGGTGGAGGTCAATTCTGTTTGGGGTGACTGTGATGGTCTTCTGAATATTAATCACAGGCCGGGATCTAAAGACAAAAGAGTGAAAACCCAGCTCAGCCTTTGGCCACCTTGACTAGAAGAGGAATTCATATACTAGACGGTATCTTAAAACCACAGGGGGGGAAAAATGTTCCCACATGTGATGCTGAAGAAAATGAATGTTAACAGACAGTAATTTAAAACCTAATTATATGTAGTTATTAAAAATGTTTAACACCATATGTATTTGAAAATATAAACTACTTTGTAGTTTCTCTATTAGTTTTTAAATTGCAATATGTAAAAAGCCTCAGTTTGTAAGCAAATACGTCCCTGTCAAACTCCCTGAGTCAAACTCCCTTAGCCTTGTAAGTCCTTCCAGATACATGTCGGTCCATTTCTGTTATAATATTAATAATTAAATACAAAAATATACATCTAATTTTTGAATGGTAGCTTTTCATGTAATAATTTTGCATATTTTCCCCATACTTGTTAATATTTCAGAGGTCTTATATCAATTCGCAGCTTTGTGTTGCACCATACCAATGCAACATTTACATAATCTATCCCTAATCAGCAGCTATTTATATCATTTTGGGGCTTTCTTCTCTGATAGACACCCTTGTCCATACACCAAGGCGGGCTGTGTACATACTCCTTTCACAGCTGAGTGTTCTGTGTGCACACTCCTTACAACTGGGCATGCTGTGCACACACATCTACTTAACTTGTAGGATGAATTTCTAGCAGAATTTCAGAGTCAAAGGATAGCTGTATTTTACCAAAATACCCTCCAAAATGGATGTATGGACCTGAATTCACAAAATACTTAAAAGAACGGGGGCCTCATGAGGAGTAGGAGTAGGGATGAGGAAAAGGAAAGGACAGTGGCACTGGAGCTTTGGGGGGAGGGTTAGTGAAGCATGTGCATATACAGGGGGGTAAAGAAAACTCTCAAATTTATAGTTACATAAACAACTGTCAAAGAAATAACAAAATAGAAAATAAACTGAAAAGCAAAACGCTCTCCGAAAAGGTCACACAATCTATACCTAACACCCAGGATGTTCACTAACAAGATTTATAGGCAAGGAGTTTCAGTACTACAGGTTATCTCAACATGTCCATCTCACAGATATGGGCCCTCCCTATCTCCCCTCAGAATTTCCCATCCTAACTTGCAGTCACAGTCCTTTCACTGCCAGAACTGACTATAATTGTACTCTAGAATGTTTCTATAAGCAAAAACCTAATCTATAACTCTTCCCATCCTCATTCCTCCAAATCTCAACCAAGCTTTCAAATACTCAAGTTGAAATCACACACTCTGAGCTCTTCTCACCATATAAAGACATCTTTTCTCTTCTTTATACAGTATTGTCTATTCCCCACAGTCCAAAGGGCCACCACGGGCCTTTGGTCTGACTCCTGCCAGTCAAATAAAAGCAAGTCTGCAATGGCTCTGGTGAGTGTGGGGTGGGGGAGACTGCATCTCTCACTCTGGTGCTCCTCAGCCAGAACTCAGTGGGTTCTGTGGTTTCAGGACCACACGGATTCCGTTAGACTAACTTCAGCGGGCTTGTGGTAAACCTGTCCATTCTGGAAAAGTGTGTTTTTATATTGGAAAATGTATCCCAAATCCCATGTAGCTAGCTTGAACCTCTGGAATCAATCAGTAGATAGTAAGGGCACCAGTACATGCATCTGTATTTGGGGAAAATGTAAACCAGAGAGAGCAAAAGCTACCCACATTCCCTGTTCCTTCCTTTCCCTTCAGCATGAATGTTTACCTTTCTATTGTTATTTTACATGTAAACTACTGCTAGTTTTTAAGATACTAACCAGACATAGTCTTAAGAGTATATTTAAAAGGCAAACATTCAGAAATATTTTAAACCCATTTCTACCTATACTAGAAGTTTTACATTTCATGTCATAAAAGGTGGCATACATCTCAAAAGGAAACATTCACATACTGCTGCTTAAAACCCATTTTTATGTCTTTAGATACTCTATACACTCACTGTGAGTGCACAGTATAGGTGTGTACATTGAAAAATGTGCTTTTAACTCAAAGCAAATCTACTGACTCAGCTGTCTTATTTACTAACTTCATTTATTTACTAACCACCTCTAGGTCTAGCATGACTTAACAGAAACACTGGAAACTAGGATTTCCCAGGGTTGAAGCTGGGACACTGCTATAGTAGGATGCTGACTTAAAAGTTCAAACAAGTCCTGGAATTCCTTTCTTCATCTGTGAGGCAAGGGAGCTGGTCCTTTTGAGATTTACTTGTGTGTGATAAATAAGAAGGGAGAATTTTATAAGGTTTATAGGCAACCTTCATGAGAACAGGAATGTAATAAAACTGCAATTATTGAGGCAAATACTTAACTGATTAAAGATGTGCTTTCTGTCGGGGAAAGTCAGCAACCAAATTCAGGTACAAGACGTCAAATCTTGATGCTTAAGGTCACATCTCAAACTAGAACTATAAGCTCAAATGCTTTCAATGGAAACTTTGCTAAAATAATTGAATGCTACATACTCTTCTATCTTTTGAAAATGTTTAATATTTTAAGGTTAATAACTGTATGAGCAGAGAGGAATGGGCAAAGGCAGTTTGGGACCACCTGGCAGAATAGAGGCTCAATGTTTATTTCACTTAGGATGGGCCACTCCCCAGTGTAACAGCTCAGGAGATGGGCTAGTTTCCAGGACTAATACTTGTCACCACCAGCACAGATCATTAATGCTCTTATCAAAGTTTTCCCAACCACACACGTAAGCTAACTTTAAAAAAATTTTTTTCCCTCTGATCTCACTGATCGCAGATACATTCTTTTCCACTTACTTTCACTTCTGTTTTCATATCTAGGTATTATAAACTGAAAAGGTCATAAAACAGTATGTACTTCCCAATCCCCACAACGGTAAATAAACATGTACATTCATAGAAAGTGGGAGTAAAAGGATAGTAAATCCAAGTTTGGGAGTTTAATTTAATGGCTGCTGAGGGTCAGGCATGGTGGCACGTGCCTTTAATCCCAGCCTATGAGGCGCGCGGCCGAGGCTATGAATCTCTTGAGTCTGTGGGTTTGAGACCTGCCCAGGGGTTTGAGACCTGCCTGGGGCAACATAGTGAGACCTAGTCTCACAAGAATAGCTGGGCGTTGTAGCGTGCACCTGTAATCCCAGCTACCTGGGAAGCTGAGACTGGGCATCACTTGAGTCCGTGGTACCCAGGCAACGTGAACCTGCGGTTCCCTGGGCAACAAAAGCGAGATCTAGTCTCAAAAAAAAAAAAAAAAAGTTGATGAAACGTGGGAAATTTTTGCTTCTCTCAACATATTATTTACATTGTCAAATTTTGTGTTCTTATCAAAATAAGTTTTAAAAATATATCTATGAAGACAAAAATTCCCATCAATTCTGATCTCTTTTCCTCTGTTCAAAATTAGCAAGATTAAAAAAAAAAATCTTTACACTGCTACACCACTTACTTTCAAGAAAAAAATCTTCAGAATTCATAGAAGCCTTTGCCTGTAAAGTGTAGACATTACACATTTTGATTCAAAAGGTCAAATTTGAGAGTAAAACCGAGCTGCGGAGCATGCTTAACTAAGGTCAGAGACAACACACCTGAAAACAGTTACCGAGTCTGAGAGGGAACCAACAGCAACATCAGGGTAGGAATTTCTATCAAGGTCCATATTTCCAGCAATTGAATATCCAAAATAGTCTGTGTTGCCGACAAGAATCTGAAATAAACAAGTCAACAAGATGGACTCTGGGCCATCAAAGTGAGTTTATCTGTGCTGCAGAGAAAAAAATGCAAGTTTCTTTGACATTGAAGTTAAAGAGTTGATTATAAAAAGTGACAGTAAACTACAAACAAATTAGACATAAATATACATGTGATCCAAACCATCATATGTTTTATGTCCTAAAAATATTATTATTTACATTGCATCTCAAAGAACAAAAAAAAAAAATCTATTTTTGATGCATTAGTTCACAATGTTGATTCAGAGTTTTCCAACATATTTTTTTCTCTCTACCCTTCAAATGACTTACTCTCAAAAGCAATTTCTAATTTTTGGTGTTAGATTTCCCCACACAATCACAATACTCTTTCATTTGTCCAGTTTTATCTACTTTAATATGCTACTATAGGAGATTTATCACATTTCTATCTATTCAAGCTGCGAGGATAGCATTAATTCCTTTGGATTACTTTGATTCCTAACTATTTGAGAAACTTTTTCTAAATATTAAAAATAGAAAAAATAGGCAGGCTATTGCATTTATACCTATTTCCAAGCTATTTGCTAACAACTCACTTTTTAAAGACCCAAAATGGAAACTATTGTAGATTTGTAAGTAAAAATGACAGTCTATTACCAAAAAGCTGATACTGTCATTACAGAAATCCAGATTACTTAGTTACCTGTGTGGGTTTGGTATTGATTCCATTCGCAGATCCGTGATAGATAAAAACCTTTCCCTTTTCATCATAGGGAGCGCCAACTGCGATATCTGTTGACAATATCACATTTGTAACATCATATTTTTAAAACACTCCCATGCAGTGTTTCAAAATAAGATGCAAAGCACTCACTACTGCAAATAATAATAATCTATAAACATCATAATCATTTCACAATCTATTATCTACCTGGGTAGCCATCTTGATTAATATCTCCAATATTTTTGACAGCAATGCCAAACATAGAATCTTTCGTTCCATTTAGACGGACTGGTTTGACGTTATTCCATTTGCCTTGCTGGTTAATGTAGACATAGACTGCACCTCCAACTTCTCCATCTCTATCAAAATACTGTGGGGCTCCAACAATTATATCTTGCCACCTGAAAACAATGACAGAAAGAACTGAACCACCAGCTAAATATTAACGAGCTTAGAGGGAACACCACTAGCTCAGGCAGTAAGATCATAAAATACAACAGAAAGGACCTCAAATCTGGAATTGAAGGCTACAGCATTTTTTTTTAAATACTAACAGAGGTGCATAATAAGTTGCCCAAAGTAAAATACTGAAGAACTTGAAGTCAGTTCCCCAAGTTAGTACCACAGTGCAGAAAGCCTCTCAGTAAAGACCCCAACCAGCATCTCTTTCACAGGTCTATCATCTGAGTTTGTCACCCATGCCTACTCTCAACCCACGAGTCTGGATGTGGTTTCTTAAAGAAACCACAGAACAGAAGAAACTACAGAACAGAAGAAACTACAGAACAGAAGAAACTACAGAACAGAAGAAACTACAGAACAGAACCATATAAATGTCATTTTTCAAGCTAACCCCCCACCCTGAAAATTTTAATTCTCACAGACTCATGATGCCAAGACAGCAATAAAAACTAAAAACTACAGGGATAATCCTTTAGCCTGGAGAAGAGGGTATCTACTATCAAAGTAGAAGTGACAAAGTCATGATAGGAGGGTACAAAAATAGTTTTTAAATCAAGTAAAACAGTTTTTGAATCAACTGATCTCAAAGGATGGCTTTTCCCAAGACCTACAGAAACCAAAGCCACAATGATGTCTTTGTAATGTAAGATAACCTGAGACACTTACCCATCTTTGTTAAGGTCTGCCACTGCCACATCATAGCCAAATGAAGAGGCCAGACCTTCCCCATCAAATATGTGCTCAGGGAGAAGATGGGCAGACTTCAAATCTCTTTTCAGCAAAACCACTGCTCCACTGTGATTGGCTCTTGGGGCACCAGATACAAAAGTAATGTCCTCTTTAGAAATAATACCTTTCCCTGAATCCAAAGAAAAGCCTAGAAAAATAAAACACAGTTCACATCAAGCTTATATTTCAAGAAGTACCCAGCATTGGTAACTCCATCACTATCTCCTCCCTTTTCTGCCCACCCTTCTTCTTTCATACATATAGGAAGTCACAGAGCTAAGGAGCTTTGACCCAAGAGCCAAGTAGTAAGCTATTTCATTATTTCCTATGGATACTGACTACAACAAAAAGCATCCATGTTATTTAGCACTTGTGTAACTTGAATCGTGAAGCATTCATGCATCTGAGAATCAGATCAAGCCTACTTTAATATTGGAATTGTGCTACAAAAGAACAGTTAGATCCTGAATTATTGTAAAGTCACATCACATACACAGAGATACAACCTGACATAGCAGAACTGAGTGATAGGATGGGGTTCTGCTACTACATAACAATGAGAAACTTCCTATTTATCCCACTCCTTGGTTAGGAAGCAAGAATAAATGCTAACACCATTAATACACGACAGACAGCATTTCATTATTTTGGACCAACAGCGTTCTCAGAGACGAACATGCAAACAAAATCATGATTGATGAGCCAGTATTTGAGAACCCAGTAGGAACAATAGAGGTGAGCAAGTTGCCATCTATATCAATTACATACTTGTTCAGAGGGCAGGAAAACACTAGAACACCCAATTATAAAATATCAGGTAAGGTATTAGCTTACAATTGCTGAGATTCGGCAGCAAGCAAAAATAAGTGCCCATATCAATACCACTTGGATTAAGTAAAAGCTTTCTATGCACAGGTGAGGCTGATGTAGAAGATATGCCGACCCTTTTCACTAGGCTTTTTTTTACAAAAGCTTCACCACTACCGCTGCAGTTCTCAAATTGTGAAGTGAGTTGAAAAATATGAAGTTTACATTTACAACGGAACGATATAATCGCATCCCACTCTGAAAACCACCTGGCAGCAAAGCCTCAACCAGGGCATGCTTTTCATGCGTGCTTCACTTGAAATGAAATAGAAAATAAAAAGATTTATGCTCTGTATGTATCAAAAAAATTTTTAAATGACCACGACCAAGACAATTTATTTGTCATCTCGGAGGTCACAAACCTAGGTAGCTATTCATCATCACATCAGGGGAAGTGTCGAGCTGCTTCCTGGGAGGCTGTGTTTTATAAACAAACTGATCGGGATCTGTATAGGAAATGCTGGTCAAAAACAGCAGGCCTGCACACATGTACGGGATGGAGAGATTGAAGAAAAAACAATTACACTTGGTAAGAGGCACGAGGTCTACTGCCTTTCTCACTGGGTGATGAGACCACACTTGCATCTGGCTAGTGCCACCCTCTGTGCCAGTTTCCAAAATCTCAGGGAGATCATTTTATTCCTAAAACCCGCTGATCTTTTGAAATGACAGTTTCACAGACAGCACAGCCAACAGAAACCTAACAATATGAACCTGACTTTTTTGTGTGGCATTACTTTGGAGGAAATGCATTCTAAAAGTGGCAATAAAAAATGTTATTGAAACAATTGAAAATACTCAACAACTATTGTTTATAAAATCCATGGGCATATAAAAATCAAAATGTTGGTTTCTTGAGCAGGGTCATTAAACATCAAATATGTATCATACTTAATTCATAAATAAGACATTTGAAAAGAGGTTGTCTGCTAAAATATCTTTACATGAAGCACCAGTTTATTGGTAAGACTTAACCCTGCAACGGATTTTAGCTTGAAAACCACTACATAGTAACTGAGACTGCAAGTCACTCATTCTTTGTCCCTTTCTATCTTCTAGGCCACTCATACCCTTCACACACCAGGCTGCTTCCCACCCAGCTCCCGTCGTTTGCACAAGAATTTCTTCTCCTGACAGAGATTATTAATGATGTGGCTAGGAAATTAATTGCTTTAGTGCAGTATTTTTCATCAACATATGGGAGAAAACCCATTTAAAATATTGTTGGGAGGATCAAATAAGATCTGTAAAAGAGCATGTAAGTACTTAAAAATGCTTCCCTCCTCTATGCCTTCACACCCAAATTTTTAATTTGCATTAAAAGGGAAATTAAAAGGGAGGTGTGTCTGAAAAGTTTTTTTTAATTACAGATTATATTTTTATATATTTGTACCTATACTTAAACATTTATATAATCAGAATACTTACGTATAGTTATGCCTTAAGAATTTTCTAAGTATGTTTGCATATTGTTTAGACTTATTCATATACACACACACACACACCTGACCTTTCTTTTTTGATCTTCCATTGTCCCAGCAGTATCTCTTGCATATGGGCACATCTTCTTTTTTTTTTTTTTCTTAACTAGGTTACTATTTAGGTTTAGAGGATTTTTTACATTTTTTTCCAAGAAATGCACAATAATTACTCTTTATGTCAACTCATACCAAGAATTAAAGCTTTTAAAAGCCTTTGTGTAATTACCATAATGCACATGAATAATTTAGGACACCATTAGTAATGCAAACAAGCCTTAGGAGTTAAGGAATCAGCACTTAGGCACAATCTGGGTGTCTCCCAAGCTGCTTTAGCAGTTCTGCTCAGCCTTAGTCAGAAAGCCCCTTGTCACCCGCCAGGGGCCTTGTGACATGGAGGCCCCAATTCAGAATCCTTGGAGAATGGCAATCACAGAGGAAGGTTCTGAAGGTCCTGCCCAGTCACTTAAGAGTTACTTCATAAATGTAGCGCAGAAAGAGTATCTCCAGAAAGAGACACTGAGGGAGCAGTAGGCGGCTCAGTTTACTGCTAACATCTATGCTTTTTCCACACTTGCACGAAAGGCCTGTTCCAGTGAAGGAGGCTGACATTAGCTCAGAGACAGACTTCCAACCAGGCACACAGACAGCTTTAGAAGAGAACAGATCTGAGGAGGCCAGGTCAAACCGAAGGATCCCAAGGACCCGTTAGGTCACCTAGGATCATCAAGGCTTAAAACAAATTCCATTAGTAGCCACAGGCCCCTGGCTCCACCTGGCCCATTCTCAGTAGGGAAGCCCAGGTTCCAGTGAGGGCAGCCATGCTGAGATGTCAGAAAAGGCAGGTATGCCACCTCCGCAGGTTCCTACCTAAGTAACTGTTAGCGGGAACAGGAACTAGACTTTCATCATGGTCAGTCTCTCCACCAACTTCGTAAGGCCCATCTTCAAAGATGTTCATGTCAAAAAAAGTGTTATTCTTTTGCTCTACACGAACAATCCCTAAAGGAATGAAATGATAAAAACAACCAAAAAATGAAGATGAAACAAAATAAATAGATGGTTCCTAAAAAACATCCCTTATGCTACCACTACATACAGGAAGAAAGTCTGGAGGAAGAAAGGCAGAGGAGAGATGACTTTTAGGGTTACTAAAGAAATCATATTCATGTAAATTTTCATGTCAAAGAGATATGTTCTAATAATCAAAAATTTTTTCATGCATTTTCATGAATTATCTTCAAAATGCCATGAAGCTAGATGGAAAATGGAATGTATATTTAATGAAACATTTGCAAAAAATTTTAAATGACATGACCCTGATATATTTTAGATTCGCTATCACCCTAATTCAAATTAGCTTTTTTACTCTAGGGTAAAAGTGAAATTAATCTTTTCTTCAAACCACTTTAAGATCTTTCAAAACCACTCATAATTAGTAATTAATTTAAAGAACACAAAATTTTATAGTAAGTACAAGTCACTGTATGATTTTAAAATAGCTACATTTTAAGACAGACTTTATAAAACAGATTAAGATTTCTTTTCCTTTAATTAAATACACATAACTGGTGATTTTTTTTTTTGTTCTGTTTTTAGTAGATATGGCATTTTAGTATTGCTAAAATAAAGCTTTCTAAATTCAGTGTGTTGTTTCAATTAGGTCAAATAACCTGTTATGTTCATAACAAAATAATCTCATTATGTTCAAGATTCAAATGGGAGTGAGGAGGCTGAAGGAAATTATTCCCAAAGGTTATTATGGTGGACAGAGAAAGTATTCTCAAGGATCATTTCCAATGGGAATTAAAGCTTAAAAATTTGACAGAAAAAGAAAAATTTTCCTGACTAGCGGAAATGTTCTATAACAGAATTTAATTCAACTTCTAAAAAAAAACTCCATATTTCGTAATGAGATGCATTTCTTCTCATTGCGATTAGAGTTGGGCTAACTATCCCTTATAATGTTTTCTATACCTGCTTAATTTCTTAAGCAGGTTTTCTATACCTGCTTAATTTCTTCAGCAATGTTGGGCTTTTGTTATGAGGTTTAACAGGTTAATTGTTATGAGGTTTAACAGGTAAATGCCCACAAAAAGTGGGCATTTTCCTCCCTTCTCAAGGTCCATCCCCTTTTACCTATATTATAGTGACAATCAGGTAATACAATAAAACAACTTTTCTACAAGCTAGTTGCAATTATCTCAAAATTCTCTAATTTGTCATCTGTCCTTCTAACTACTGCTTCAGCAAAACATGGCCTTTTGAGAAAGAGGTACAATAAATATCTGCATTCATATACTTATCTGTACCCCAGATCACTCAATTCTTCTGTTTTCAAATCACTACCTTAAAATTTGAACTTTCAGGTTCATGAAATAGGCAATACAGCAAAAACTACAAATGTTAACTATTCCTTCAGAATAAAAACCTAAACACTGTATCATTGTAAATTACTAGTGTGGGGGTGGGGGTGGGAGGGAATGTGGGGAAATCTCTTACAACACATTTCTACCCTTCTTAAAAACAATTTAAGAGAATTTAATAGTCCACTCAGCTCCTGTATTATACATGTGCCATGTAACACATTTTGTCTTAACTGAAAATGTACTAGCCATTGTACATATAATAGAAAGCAGTTACTCATGCTAACCTCTACTTCCATAAATATTTACATCATACCTTTCCAGTTATATGTGCCTGGGGCTCCAAACACAATGTAGTGAAAGTCTTTAGTAAAAGTAGCAGCTACACCTTGCTGGCAAGAACCAAATTTCTCATGGCCTCTCAACCTGCCATCACAAAAACTCCAGTCTCCTCCATCCATATCATCTTCTATCCTGAGATTCTGACTCAGGACGTAACACCTTCCAAAGATGTCTCTTGATTCCTGCTTTGTATTAACATGTTGCCTTTTTTCATATCGATGAGCACATGTCTGCAAAAAAATGGAATAAAGTCATCCATTCATATCTACAAACCATATGTTTTTTTACAAACTTAGAAAATTACCAATAAAAAAGAAGTTAATTCTAAAAAGGATAATTAAACCTGTTCTCATTCTGGCATCTCCTCTAACATGGCACTAAGGGAACCACTATCTAGCATATAGAAACCAAGGAACAGTTTCTTATCCTCACCAAGAGAATAATGTTGAGTTCAAACACTATGCCATGTGTGATTCACAAGCAAGTTACGTGTAAATCTGCCTGTCACACAAACAATGGGAAATACCTTATTTCATTTTCTTAATCTAATTGGCTTTCAATAGTTCCATAAAACTTTATATCAGTATGTTTGTGAAAACAAGTATATTATGGAGCAAAGAAATCATGGACATATTTTCATAAGTAAAGCAAAAACAGTTAACACAAGGATATTTTCCTTTTGCCCTTACTTACACGAGATTATTTCCCCAAATAATTATTTTTGACAGCAAAAAGAATTATACTGCTGGAAGCAATGAGATGTTATCTACCATTTTTATTCATAGCAACTCTCCATGTAACACAGGCTGAAATACTTCACAACAGTCAAGCCACTTTCCCACAGTCTACCCCTTATTTTAATAAAAGTTCAATATTCAATGAAACACTTCTTTCTCTCAAATTCTATAAACTTTTAGAGCTTCCAGATTTTGAAAGAGACACAAAAATATCATCCTCTCCAGTCTGGACAGCACTTTCAAGGCCATCTAGTACAATCCAACTAGCAACTTCTCTTTTTTTGCTACCACTTCTATTTGTAATAGCTTAAAAAAAAAAAAAAACTTTAAATCTGATTTTACTTCTCATGACAATAACCATATTTCTCCTAACTCATCTATGAAAGCCATATTGTTCTTGAGACAGAAACCAAATCTAGTTTTATTTTTGCTTTTCTAAGACTAAAGTTTTAGGGCGAGTCAATAAAAACTTACTAGTAAATTATTTAACCTAAAAGTTCTATAGAAAAGCAGGTTGTGTGACTGCTTCAAATTATACCAGGCGTCATGGGAAAAATAACACTTTGGTTTCTTCTTGACATCAGTTCCTCAATTCCTGTTTTAAAGTGGTAAGCCTGTCAGACTGTGCAGTCCATGTGGGTGGGGACTCTGCCTAGTCCTAGCTGGAAGTCTGATGTGCACGCCACACGCCCCAAGCTCTATACAACGAGCATGCTTCTCTACACTTACCACTACTTTGCCCCCTGGACCTTGACTCTGGACAGTGACTCCCATCCACTGGTCTTCCTTGCTCTCCGATGAAGGGTCAGCTGTGGAGAGCAGCCAGGTTACATACAGTTAAAACTTTAAAGTGATTGATGTGGATTATGTGCCAATAGACACCCAAAACACACAAGAAATTGTTTCCAAATTGCCTTGATTCCAAGTCTAGCTACTCAGTAAATTCAGTTACTTAGTCCAGAAAAATATTTCTCCTCTTAAGAAAATAGGTAAGTGGCTGTAGGGAATAATCTTTCATAATGGTTAGCAGAGGAGAAGGGAGGGAAATAGGCTGGTGGTGTGATAAATACATTTCTGAGGTTAGAAACTACCTAAAACTAGACAATGTTGTAAATTAATGTTAATTAATGTTGTAACCTCAATAAAAACAAACTATAGATCATTTGTGTATTAAAAATAGGAAAAAAAGAATCTTTCATAAAATTCTTTAGAAAAAACACATAGCTCTGATATCCAGGGTCCTGGTTACAGAAGTATTTGAAAATTATAAGGCTAGGGGGTAGACTTTGAGCACATTCTCCATGAAGTAACCATGTAAAACCCACTTTCCAAAGTCCAACTACTATCCAAGGTAATAAGGTGAGCACCTTTCTATATACAATCCTAAATTATTTATATAACAGCAAGAATTGTTCTTTACTAGGACTGGAAAACAAGGCCTCAGATACACTTTAAGTCTCAAAGCTGGCAAGTTATAGCATCCATGTCAAAAAGTCATGTGATATATTTATTCTGCCCTCTCTGTAGCCCCCCTTTGTGCTCATTTCAGTATCAGTTCAGAACCCTGTATGACTCTGGACCCACATTTTTGCTCTCTTCAGTAGGAAGCGAAGTGGTAGGATATATCCCAATGTGACTTATAACTTCAGTCTTGAATCATTAAAAATACGAAAAATAAATAACTTTAAGTAGAGGAGGAAAATGTCAAAATACTAAATAAAGGGTGATTATTTGTAGATTACCATAGGTTTTTGTTTGCTCTTTTTCTTTATATGTAGTTACCAGGTTTCCAACAATTAATACAAGTTTCCTACAATTAATACCACATGCTATTTTCTGATTAGTAAAAAATGAACAAAAAACAACTATTATTTCTGAAAGGTAGAAAAGAATGTCAACATGAATTGCAAATCTGCTTATACTAAGCTAGTGCAGTTAGGTTCGGTGGGAGTTGCTCAGTACAGTAATAGTACCAAACAAGCCTGTTTCTGAGACATTAGGGCAAGTTTAATACATGTGGTCAGTTCTCATTCAGAGAGCTATAATACTTAAAAGAGACTTTCTGCTAAGTATTTTAACAGCAAGGTATAATGTTCGACTCTTGAGAGTAAGATAAGCATTTCCAGCTTTCTCTGCTTTTCTGAATTCAAGTTTCTGCAGCTCCCTGTAGAACCTCAACACATCACTAGATGGCAGCATCAACTCACCATTATCAGTTTAGAAACCACATGGAAGAAAGGGGGGTCATAGGATGCTTTCCTGTATGGTTTAAGAAGTGAGTTTTCAGGGCAAACAAAAAAACCAGCTAGAATGTACGGAAGTAAAAGAGGTCTTTTCCCCACGAGTAAATGTTTATGCATGAGAACATGAGGGGTACAGACAAATTGGTAAAGTGAACACGAGTGCAAAGGAACGCACCATCGTTATCAAATTCGATCCTTGTGCACGGCCCCCGGGAGGTGATGTCACAGCTGTACAAGCCTCCTGTTCTGTTGGCTCTCTGAAATGGGAGTGCGACTGCCCGAGGAGCCCCCACCAGCAATCTGTTGAAAAACAGAAAATGTGGAGATTTGAGTTGAATATACAGTTAGCATTTCCCTTAGCTAGAACTGAGAGATCCCATGGTTATTTTGCATCAAGGAATCCACTAATTCTCCAAGCACTCATATGGGGAGGCAGAGCTCTGTAACTGGCTTATGTAACATATACAGCTACACAAGCAAGCATAAGAGTGGTACTGAACCCAGAGAAATATTCCCATCTTTCATTGTATCAGCAGTTCGCTACTGAATACAACCCTGGTCTTTAAAAGACACACTTTTACAAAGTGAAGGACAAAAGTAAATAAAACCCTTGAACTCTGACTGCTGAAGTGACACTACCAGCAGGGGAAGGTGAGGAATGGGAGTCAAAGAGCCCAAAGGCCTATGGTAGACTATGGGGACTGCTGGTGGGGTAACATACACTGAAAAAGGGGTAAAACCTATAACACTAGAACATATACAGTGCAGGAAACCAATGAACTAAAAAAAAAAAATTACAAGTTTTTAAAAAAACTTGTTTCATAGCATACAACTCCTAACCCCAAGCCAAGGCCATCACTTGACAAACAGAACATCACACACTCCCACACCAGAGGGGAGAGGAGATACACAGAACTTAGCAGGTAATCAATTTCTAACACTGACTTCCTGAGGACTTTACAGTTTAATATGCTGTTAAATAAACAAGGGAGCCATCAGACTGCTTCTGATGATCCTGGGGTGAGAGATGCAAATGAAACGAAATCTAACCTATAAATGCCTCAAGGTTACAAAAATCAAACCCTAGAGACAACCAATCATAGCCAACTAGGCCTTAAGCCATAGTCAATGAGATAATTTCCTTTCTTTGCATAATTTTCCCAGCTCTTGTCCATTCCTCCCCACTTCTAGTTTAGTGCAGTCACATTCAAATCAATTTGTGTTCAAATAAAATTCTGGGTTTGTTTTTTTTTTAAATAGTGGTTTTAGAACATAACCTTTGCCTAAGGAACAACTCAGCTGAATTATTCTCTTTTGCAGCTTTAGCTTCTTTCTCCAATGTTTACCTCTGGACACAACCTGTTGTCTGGACAGACTCCTCTACTATGCCTATCCAGTCTCACCCAGAGGGTCTGAGGATGTGTATATGCCACTTCTGTGCCAGGCATTGTAAATATTCCTTCTTTTCACCCAATATTCCCAAAATTCTTCTTATCACCACTAAGAGGAATCCTAGCACACAACCTGCAGCTTCTTACCCAAAAAGGATCTTAGGGGCTTGCTTTATTTCTGCTGGATTCCTTTCGCCCATGATCTTTACACACCATCAGCTTTAAGTCTTTGAAGTCTGTTCACTGACATAACAAGGAAAAGAAACAAAAAGAACCTGACCTGGCCTGACCCACAGAAGCCAGGCTAGAGCTGGGAAGGACAGAGAGAAGAATGCCAAGAGATAACCCCCAAACCAAAAACTGGTTACTGCTGGCCTTGGAGAAATCCACAAATCCTCAGAAAAGCAAAACAATGAAAAACCCACAAACCAAATAATCTCTTCCAACTGTGTCTCTGATATGATCCCAGTAAAGAACTTAACACATCAACACATTTTATATTAAACCAGTGCTATACAGCAAATGCAACAGAAGAAAAATGCACTCAGAAAATGGGGGGTTGGGGGGGATGTACGGGTGCAGGAAAAGCCAGTGGTGCAGAATGGCAAGGAACACTGTCCCTGCTCTTTGCTTCACCCCAGGACAGTGGCTCCGCCAATCTCTATTTCCAATCCCTCCGGCATATGAGTCAGGTCCCAAGTACATAACTAGATGAGGACTAAAGCAGAATGTGAGCAGGGTCCCTGATAGCTCAAACTTCTGGGTATAAGGGCACTGGAACCACCCCACATCTATCCCAAGTAATGAGGTTCCTGATCCTGATCCCCAGGTCCAGGACTAGTATCTGGATAGTGAGCTGGCCAAGATTGTGAGTGAACAAGTTCAACAACCTGGAAGATACAGTTATGGGCCCCTGCCCCTGCCCTGTGCCAGGTGCTGGCGGGATAAGCACCCTGTTGGGGTGGGAAATTGGAACGACTGAAACCACGGGAGGTATTCCAAGTCAGCCCAGCCTTTCAGTTGCACACATGAGGCAACAGAAGCCTGGGGTAGGAGGGTAATTCTTCTGCCCCTAAAATGTCACAGCTAGTTAGCCAGGATAAACATTATTACCCTGGAGCAAGTTTCTCTCCATTCCTTTATTGCTGCCTAGGAAACAAAATCCAGCATCTGCAAGCTAACTGAAAGGGCAAAACTTATATAAACGAAACATTGAAACAGACTGCTCTAATAGATCAAGGATGGCCCAGGAAAGGCTGAGGGAAGGCAGGGTCAAAGGATTATCACAGGTGGGTGGGGTAAAGGCAGAAGAGTGTTCCGGTAAAGTAACCAACTTCATGGAAGGTGGGGGGGGGGCTATAATGAGCAACCCAGGAGTTCCAAGGTTATTACTGTCTTCTCTAACCACTTCCTTCACCACCCGTCCACACCCAAGGCAGGTACTATTATTTCCTGTTTACTATACGCCCTCATTCACCCATCCATCCATTCATTTCACAACATTCAAGAATCTCCTAGGAAGACTGAATCGCCTCACCTCTCCCCACAAACCCTGGCCTGGGGGAGGGCAGGGCATGGAAGCCCATCCCTAAGCCTGTCTCTAAACCCCAGAGGTAGAAGTGGAGAGCACAAGGCCGAGCTGTGCATCATCCAGAGGAGGGCGCCACAACCTGCCTGGAAGAAGGGTGTTTCCGGAGAGGGCAGTGGAGCTGGAGGTGGCCAGGGGAGGGCGGCAAGCACAGGCAGAGACTGAGAGGGAAGCAACCAGAGGACATGGAAGAGTGGAATCAGAATGTGAAAAGACGGGGTTATTAGGAATGTCTTCGGGTTCCATTCCTGGCTAGAGTGGGAGACATGCGCCGGCTGAGCCACTGATAGCGCCCAGCACCCCTCCTCCCACCCATGCTTCCGCTGCCTGGTGTGCCCCCAAAGGACCGGTGCTTCCTGTTGTTTAAAAAGCTGCTGATACTGTTCCATTTACACGGAAGGTCCTCCAGAACTTTGCTTCCTACGGCCCCTTTCTCCTGACTGTGTGGTAGGGTCTCTCTTTGCCTGTTACTTCCATTTCCAACTTGCTCCCTTTCCCCTCAAGGGGTGGCTCCTTTAACTTTGCTGGGGCATAGTGGGTACTGAACTCCAGTTTGATGGCTGATTTCAATTTGATGGCTGGGCTCATGTGTTAAAAATGCCAAGCTCCTGCATAAGCCCACCCATTGTTGGTTACACCCACTAGAATGGAAGCAACAGGAAGGTTTTTTTTTGGGGGGAGGGGTGTGGGCCACAGTGGATTCAAGGCATAGGAAGGAAGAACACTGCCAAGTTGGAGAAGTGTACCTCTGGAGAATCTTAGCTGTCACCTGCCTTCCACTCTCTGTAGGCCCTACCTATGATGTTTGCAGTGCAGTCTTTCCCACCAGGTCCCTAAACAGTTGGCACAGGGAGCCCTCTTTGGAGTCTGCCCTACTATGAAAGGAAGCAGGGGCGTTCTTTGGCTCCTGACAGATGTCCTCTGTAGTCTCAGGCCTACACAAGAGAGAAATCAAACATGGAAAGGCGGGGAGCCCCCTGTTCCAGCTGTACCCCATTCCTCAGGACTACACATCCAGGAAAATCAACGAGATGATAACTGGGGAGCAGGTAGAGTTAAGGTTGTAGACTCAAGTCATAGAAAAATAAAACAAGGAAGCACCTGGAGAACACAGGAGCCCAAATCAAACTCAACAATTGGCAGGTGTCTTAATCCTCAAGGTAAAGCTGCCCTTTCGAGTTCAGGAAATAAACTAACACTGAATTCTGCCTGGAACAAGCAATAATCAAAGGAGGTCACAGCCCATTAGCTGAGGCTGTGTCTGGCAGAAACAAATAATCGAAAATAGCACTGCCTTCAGTCAAGGACAGTGGCCCTGGTGCGATCCACTACATCCTAATCTAAGTCCTTCAGGCTCTGGCACTGGCCTAAGCCATTCTCCTGAGCCAACAGAGGGGATGACTTCAAAAGTGCAGTCTGCATCTAGAGGAACCCTCACCCCATCCCTAAAATCAGGTTCTACTCAAATCCCTAACTGCCCCCACCTCCCCACCCAATGCTCTCTGATGCTGGACTCTTTATGAACAGCAGGACCTCTGGACACTGCCAGGATTCCAACTGCCAGGCTGTTCAGTTCATAAGCAGCAACAGCAGCTACTTTTAGTGCTGATCAGACTAGTCTGCATGGAGGAACCCCAATTGCAGTAACGGCTCACATGCAGAGGGACCGCACCATGTATATAAGCTGTGGCCTTCACAGGGAAGGCAAGGAACAGAACAAGAAGCCTAGTCCCATCAACAGGTCAAAAGGAAGAAAAAAGAAGGAAGGAGAGAGGGAGGGAGGGAGAGAAGAAAGGAGGGAAGGAGGAAAAGGAAGAAGGGACAGAACATGGATTCGATTAAGATTGCTTAAGAAAAAGAATCAGGAAAATTACTTTCAAAATTGTTTCCCAGAAAACCAGCGGATAGCCACCTGTTTTGATGTGGCACTAGAATATTAAAAACAAAAAAAGAAAACAACCTGCCAGGGAATTCCAACATTTTGGGGATCCCACATTTAAAACACAAAACTCAAACCTTTTAAAGCCACACAACCTTCTTTAAAGGAGAGAAACAATTTGAAATGTTCAAATACAATGTGAAAGGCTAACTACACAAGAGTGGTGTACCTGAGGATAAGGTATCAGCTCAGGTGTTTGCAGTCCAGCTCAAACTTCATGGCACAGAGATACAGGACCCACTATTATTTTATAAACCACAGGTCCTTTAAAGTAGGCCACACCCCTAAGTCATATTCCAATTCTCCCCGAAATAGAGCTGGTAAAATTTGCCAAACTACTCCAGTCAAAAGTTCTGAATATTGAGGACACTTTGGAAACTCTAAGGACAACAGCAGCTTTGCCTCATTGTTTTTGGCAATAATTCATTTCCTTAAGGATTAAAGATTCTGCCTCTAGCTAGGCAACTTTGTCCCAGGAAACGCCAACAATTGCTCCATTAGAACAAGGACGCTATTATTGCTTGATTTAAAACACAGCCTTATTGGTTTGTCTGAACTAAGCAGATGGCATAACCATGGCCGTGTGTCATTTCTATCTTTAACACAACTTTTAATTTTTGTTAAAGTAACAAACACAAATGACAAGTCAAAAAAAAAAAAAAAAAGAACTTAAGGTGGAAAGCAACAGACTCTAACCTCATCTCAGGCCCCTCTCTGGACAAAGCTCTTTAATGTTGGATTTACTTCTCCACAGCTTTTGATATTGTTCATATATATTTATTCTTATTATTTTATCAATATTATTCTATATTATTTTAGGCAGTAATTGTTGATTCCACAATAAGGGAAGAATTTAAACTACTTGCTGCTTTACCTCCTATGTTTAACTCTTCAATTTTTTTATTTGCTACCATTTAAGTTTCCGAAAGTACATTTAAATCTCCATTTTCCCTTCAACTTTCAACATCATCTCTTATTCCCCAGATGGTAAGATAATGCTGACCCTTAGTCCCACCCTGACCCTTAGACCCTTCTCTTGGTTTCTCCAAATCCTACCATTCATTAACTTACATGTTTATACTGTCACTACAGCCAAGACCACTTGAACCAAACTACACTGAAATTACCCTCTCTATCTGGGATCACTACCAGAAGCCTTTCTGCCTCAAAAGAAACTGTTCCTAGCATCAAGGCCAGAAGACATGCTTCTCTTACATCCTATCAACTGCCTGGTGTACTTCACATTTGGACCATCACTTGCTTGTCTTGGCATTTCTTGCTGCCTTCTTCTGTTGTTACTTGCCTTTATTCTACTCTCGATCTTTTCTTAGCAAATCGATGCAATCATGTTTTGGATTAATCAAGAATTCATCATTGTTTGAGTTTCCCTTGCAGAGCTTTCTGACTTTCTGCTACCATGTAGACCAACTGCATCTCCTGACCTGCCCTGCCGGGCAGGGTCATCCTAAACTTCTCAACTGCCTTTCTGGGCTGATCTGTTTTGACCTGGGATCCCAGTTTTATTTTCTTAAACATCATCCTAAGGAGCAATATATAACTGAGTCCCCACAGGTGCAAAAACACTCCCTCCTCTCCCCTTGACCATTAGTTTTGTCATTAGGACTTTAAGCTAAAAAACATTTCCTTCCAAACTCTCACCTCACTGCTCTTATTCTAGCATCCAGTATTGCCAATGAAAATTCTGATTAAGTTCAATTCATTTCTTTGACATAACTTGCAGGCTCTCCCATTTACCCCAGGTATTCTCCACAGCATAGCAGTCTCTCTGTGCTTTTTTGTGGGCTCTGTGAATCTGTGAACTGGAGGCATCATCTCCAGAAAACTCTTACTGTGGAACCAATCCCTTGCTCATTTTCTGTTCCTTCTAGAACACCTGTTCACTATCAGGTATTGGATCTCCTAGATAAATCTGTCTTTCCTCTCATTGTCCTTCCTTCTCTCTGATTCTGATTTTACAACTTCACCTCTCATATTTGCACTGAAGTACTTAAATGTCAGCAGTTAGATCTGTAATCTCCAGTAAGTTTTTTGCCCAAAACACGTCTTTTACAGAAGAGTGCACCCTCCTCTTGTGGATATATCTTGTGGATATAATATAATAACATATCTTGTGGATATAATATGTTCTTGAATTTCTGACCATTTTACATAGAAAAATTTTCCCCTCAAGTTCTTTCTATTCCTGGATTATCTGTTTCTTGCAGTTTTTCCTTTCCTTCAGCCATTCCCTTTTATGCCACTACTTCCCATCATATGTTTGATAATCCTTGCTCTCTCGTTGCTGTTGTCAAAAAAGGTCAGCTTCTGGCTCAATTTCATCCTTACAAGAATTCTGAAAGGAGTCCTGGGTGGGGGCTGCTGGCTGTCGGTTCATGTTAGGCAGAAGGGGTGAGGGTAGATGGGCCAGTCTACGTGTGTCTCTTCAAAAGCCAGTCTGACCAGTCTACGTGCCTCTCTTCAAAAGCCAATGTGGCTAGTCTACGTGCCTCTCTTCAAAAGCCAAGGCAGGAAGGTTTAATTTCTGGCCTAGCCTGCCCTATATTCTTTTAATTGTCATGACTATGTGTATACCTCTACAAGAATACATTCTTTTTCATTTTTTTTATTTTTAAGAGACTAGGTCTTGCTATGTTGCCCAGGGTTGCCTCTAACCTGAGGACTCAAGTGATCCCCAGTCTCAGCCTCCCAGGTAACTGGGATTGCAGGTGCATAACCACCACACCTGGCAGTCTTTTTCATTTTCAATTAAGCTGCAATGCATGTAAAGTTTGTAAAGCAAACACATGTCAATATTTCTACCCCATTCCCACCAAAACAAGTTTTTTTGTTTTGTTTTTGGTGTGAAGGCTAAGAGGCAGCCAACTATATGCTTTACAGAGTTGGGGGATGAAGCTGTCCCTCTGGAACCTGGGGTTTTCATACAGACCTTCACTTCATTCTCGACCCCTGCCTTACTCGAGGAGCCCTAGGGAATCACAAGCAGACTATCTCCTTCCTCCCCAGGTCACACATGGGGGACTCTAGATTATGGCTCCTCCCTCATCAGGCAGCTCCCCTCTGCTTTCAGCCAGAAAAGAGTCCTAAGGAGCCTGGAAGCCAACATGTATACCTAGAAAGTCATCTGGAATCCAAGTCAAATCCAGTCAGTGCTTTAAAGAAGCCGACTTTCACCCAGCCTGTCTCCCTACAGTTTGAGGGTGAATGTCTTCTAGCTGTCATCAGAGTGTCATCATTACCACCCTCCAGGGATCATCTATGTCTACATGAAAAACCCCTTGCCTGTTATTTTTAAAAAGTTCTAAAAAGGTTTTGGACCAATTTGCATTTTTAAGTTTCAATGAATGTAGATGCAAAATTAACTGACAACATCCAATCATTTACACAAGGAAAATTTAAAACTGTTAGCAGAACAAAAGCAAAGAATGAGAGGGGGAGGGGGTAAAACCAGGGGAGGGATGGGCACCAGAAATTAAGATGATGGTTCAAAGGTGATAAGGTAGTAGGAGAACCTTGGGGTAGACAATGATGTAAAAAACATATATGTACAATTAATAGAATTATATACGAAAAAATAAAAATAATCATATTTCATGACGTTATTTTAATTCAGACTCCACATGCTTCTTTGATGGTACTCTCTGGAAGCAATGTTTCTAACCCAGTTTTCCAGAGCATTTCAAGGATGTTTTAAAGTTTGTAACAATATCCAAGACTTGTAATTGGGATGCTGAACCCTGAGATTTATTACTAAATGTGAGCTGCACTTTTTTGCCTCCTTTAAGTCAATTTACTTGACTTTAAATATCATAAAATCAAATTTGACCTCTATCAGCATCTCAATTAAAACTGAGGTCCTTTTAGGCCAATGTATTTATGATAGAACTTTCTTATTCAAAATAAAATAACAAAGGTGGCAATTTTTTAAAGAACAGTTTAAAAGGGCTCAAATATAAGTGGATGATTTATGGGTGGGAAACAGTTCTCTGTGCTGTGGAAAAGCAGCTGAGAAAAGGTCCTTGGAACACACCCTCTCTCCTACAAAATCTAGGCCTTTCCACGGAAAGGCCATGTTGTAATGAGCTATTCTGGTCATCAGATGATCCACAGAAGACAAAAGCTTCCAGCCTTCAGGCTGACTGACCACAGACCTACACCCTCAACTTGGTTCTAGTTCACAACTACTGTCCTGTGCCTCCTTTTACTCTCTAAAATGCTCCCATTTGGAAGACAAATTTTATTGATACGGGGTACTGACATAGTTGAAAAATGGTATTGGCGCCAAGATGCCCTGGTGGGGGGAATCAGAGAGAAAAGCATGCGAGAAGAAGTGAGATGTGCCACAAAGGCAGATAAAAAGGAGGAGCGAGGAGAAAGGGGAAGAAAAAAGGAGAAAAGGGAGGAGACAAGAATGTCGAACTGAGAGAACAGGCCCAAGTAGGCTGGCCAGGGGAAACCCCCTAAGGAGTGAGCTGGAGGTGGCAATGAGCCATGGTGACCGGCGTAAGAGTGGCCAGTGTGGAGAGTGTGGCGCCACAGCAAGGTGGCACAGTGACCTGGTACCTGGATATGGCCAGAGATTTGGAAAGCTGATTTGTGCATCAGCAATTGTGGAAGAAGTTTGAAGCACCTTGGAGAAGCGGAGCAGCTCGAAACACTGGAGAAAAAGCAAAGAGAAGACGCCAGAGAAAGACTGGACTTTGCTAAAGTGCCTACCTCTGAGGTTTGGAGTGGGGCAAAGGGCACCATCATGAACATGTATCTTTAGAACTTTTGGGACTGAAAATGGTGAGTGGGGATAACTGGCCACTTGTAGCTTTGAAAACTTTTTGTGTTCCCTGTTAATTTCCCTTGTTAATAAACCCTGTTGTTGAACTGCATTTGAGTTGCAACTGCTATGCGTGGGTGAGGAGCTGGTTAAAAAGCTGGGTGGCAGACCACATTTTAAAAGGTTTGTTTGGTGGTGGGAGAATTGCCCTGAGGGGCAAAATTAAATGGTGTCCAAAAATGAACATCAATGAAAGAAAATAAATTTAATAAACAAAAAATTTAAAAATAAAAGGTGACATGGAGAATTAAATAATAATGTATAACAGTAAAGCATGTTTGAAATTCCAACTGTGTGGCTGGATTTGACTGGGGCTCACAGACATGCAGGCAGTGTCTGGGCCTGGGATAACCCCTACAAATTCAGGCATTTGAGGGCAGCTCCATGAGCCTCCATGTCCCATGAGCCTCTGTGTCTCCCCGATCAGGCTGACTCTCCAGGGAACCACTGACAGAAGCACTGTCCCTTCTCTGGCTGGAGAAGAAAGTCCCCGCTTTCCAAAGACCAGAAGGGAATGTCTACACATTCCACAGGAAATGTCCACACCCCTCAGTCACCCCCCCCCAACAGCATAGAGCCCGCCCACCTAGATTGCTGAGGAATTTTGCCCTTTACTCCCCACTCTTTAAAGAACTCTCTTTCCTTCTACCTAGTGAGAAAAAAAGGAGGTGGCATTTAAGCCTGCTTGTGACCTTGGCCTGTGCCCAAATTCCTCTGGAGGGGGGGATGGTGGTGAGGGAGGGCCTGCTTCTATCCTCTAGAATTAGATGCCAGTCATCAGAGGATACCCCCATGATGGCTTTCCAATAAAAAAATATTTGTTTTAAATATATATATCATATATTTATATTTTATATTACATAGTCAATATTATATATCTATCTGTCTGTCTGTTTATCTATCTATCTAGATAGACAATACTTTCCCAAGTTTGAAATAGTTTTCTAAAGTGTGAAATGACTTTTTTCTTATTTTGGTGACTGGTTAAAGTTCTAAAAATACAGTTCAGGTCTGAGAGTTCTGTACTCACAAAAATTCATATACAGCAGCCATGAACTGTGGATTAGAGGATATTACCATATTTATGTGTCCCATTTTATCCTAAAGAACATTTCAAAACAGCCTGGAAGGAAAAATTTTAAAGTGTAACTACGTTGAGTAAAACTAGTTTTCCTATTAGTAGTTAAGAGAGGAAACTGAGTTTTTGTTTGTTTGCTTGTTTGTTTGTTTGTTTGTTTGTTTGTTTGTTTGTTTTCAGGAAAAGCCACTGCCATTCATAACCACTCATGGTGCCCAGGGTCTGGCTGGGTGTATGGACATAGAATCTCCAGCCTCTCTGACCCTCTGCATACGTAGCTCAGGCTGTGAGCCATAGAGAATGATGTGCCACGATGGTACACACATCTTGCTGCTTTGTTTCACAAACTTATCTTAAGCTCCTACAGCAGGCTCCAGCCTATGGTGGGTCCTCAAATATTTACTGAAGGATAATACACGTAACAACCTCAAAGTTATGTGCCCGAGTCACACTCTCCACTGCTCTGTGAATAGCGGAATTTCAGCGGTCATCACTACCGGTGACCTTGAGGCAAAAGTCACCCATGCAGGTAGATTACCATGCAGGTAGGTACCCTTGCAGGTAGATTAGTTCTTTAGGCCACTCTGAAAAGTCTTCATACTTTGTGGCTTAAAACAGAAACTCCCTATCTGCAGGTCTGTTGTGTAAGTTTAAAATGAACCTCCATGAGTTAATAGTCAAGGTGTCAGCAGATCTCTTCTGAAGGTTCTGGGGGGGAACCTATTTTCTTGACCTCAGTTTCAAAAGCTGCCTGAGCTCTCAGACTCACAGGCCTCCTTCCAACTGCAAGGCTAACACCCAAGCATCTTTAAATTTCTCCCCTTTTGCCTCCTTCTGACATGGGGGATGCTTGTGATTATACTGGCCCCCTGGGCAATCCAAGTCAATCTCCCAAGTCTTGCTGATTAGCAGCTGCAATGCATCTGCAATTTTAATTCCCCTTTACCACTTTACCTAACACATTCATAAGTTTGGAGGTTAAAACAATATTTGTAGGCATTCTGTTTATCTGTTTATCTATGCAGTCTCCTATTTAAGTATTCAGACACCAAGAACTTGAATTTTGATGACAGTGTCAACAAAAACAGTTTAGGTTAAGTATTTCTGAAAAGCACCCTCTGGGTTTTACCTCACCATCATTCTCATTTGACCTTTTAACAACACTAGGTTTTTTTCATTTCATACAGTCACCACACTCTCTCCTGAGTCAGGTCACTTGCACTTATTTCCTTTCTCTGGAGTCCTCCTATTCACCTTTCAGATCTCTTTTTATTTTATTTATTTTTTGAGACTAGGTCTTGCTTTTTTTGCCTGTGGAACCACAGGCTCATACTATCCAGGGTACCACGGACTCAAACAATCCCCAGCCTCAGCTTCCCAGGAAGCTGGGATGACAGGCGCGCACCACCACACCCAGCTATTTTTTGGGGACTAGGTCTCACTGTGTTGCCCCCAGCAGGACTTGAACAGCGATCCCTAGCCCCAGCCGCTTCATAGGCTGAAGCTTACCGGCACAAGCCACTGTGTCCAGCTTTAAAAACTTTCCCTTCCCTTCTAGACTAGGTCACTTCCCACCCCTTTGTAATCACTCAGTTAGTTACCTTTCTTTCATAGTAGTGACCCTGGTTAGTAATGATGTGACCATTTGAGAGGGTCTGTGTATTATCCATGTCCCTCTGGGAGCTGCTGAGTTGGCAGCTCCATGGGGCAGAGGCTGCAGCTGCTCACTGCCAGGTCTCCTGGTGCTCAGTTCCTTGCTTGGCACGTCGTCAAGGACACTGAGCAGGTATTTTTAATGAACAAATCAAGTATATTAATTTACCACTGAAAGGCAGTTCCATTTTAAAGAATTTCAATGCAGCAGATTAAAAATGTAAGACCCTCAACCATTTCTACAAGTAATCCTTTACAGGCAAAGAAAATGGGGAACATAGAATGCTCCCCCCCGTCCCCCACCCCTTAGTCTAAAACCAGCAAGTTGGACACTTCTTTGAAATGCTCCCCCCCGCCCCCCACCCCTTAGTCTAAAACCAGCAAGTTGGACACTTCTTTTTGAGGGAAAAAAGTCTACATTGTTTGTATTGTTAAAAAATGGATGGAAAAGTAAGATTTTACTTAATATGGAAATGTTTTAAACAGACTAAACCATCTTTGTGTAAAATGGAATGATGGCTGCCAGTTATGACAGCACAACCTTTCACTCACCTGTTTCCTTCAGGAAGTATTTCCTAAGCTTTGCCTTATGCTGTGACTGGGCCACCTCTCTTCAACTGGACATACTACTGGAGTCAGTGGTTTTAATTCCAGCCACTTCCACAAAGGAAACCAGTCTTTTGAAACCGAATGCTTAGCAACTCCATCTGCTGATAGTTGGCCTCAACGGCACACATGAGCAATTTAGGAAACCCAAAGAGGGGCTGAGATATTTCAAAAGATAACTGTAAATAATGTCTTTACCTGGAACTGCCCAGTAAAACAACACCAAAATGTGCCCTCCTTAAGTGGGTTTGAGAGATTAGCTTTAGAAATTAAGACTTGTGAAATAAACTTTAAGTTCTGATTCTGTTTTTATACATGCAGAACTACTGGTCATGCAGAAACATTTTCTATTTTGGTTTTCCATATGGTACATGAGAGGAGAGCATGTAGAATCACCCTTCTCTGACAGAGGGGTCACCATCTGGAGTGGGTCCTGTGACACTGCAACCTCTTGACTATCATCCCCTCCTCTCATCCCTGCCTAAACAGCAACCAGACGAATCACTTGGAAGGAGGAACTACAAGGTCAGGGGTGTTGAACAAGGAGACTGACTGCATTTCACCTCTTTCTGAATCAAATTCTGAAATATTTCATGACAAGATTTGAGGCATCCCCAAGCTGTCAAATTCCTCTCTAATCTTAGCAGTGAGATTAAGCTCCACTGGCTTCTCTTCATGGTTAGAGTGTTAATGGGTTATTTTGGAGGGTACCATGCAGAGAGAGCCCTCTCTAATCTCTCCACCCACGCAAGTAAAAGTGTGCCGCACTCTCTCTGTCCATCAAGGTCAGGATCTTCTCCACTGTGTTCATTCCTCTCTTGCCCAGCAAGAGTGACTCAATGGTGGGTTCATGTCCCTCATTTAAATGACAACTCTGAAGTCCCATCTGCTTCTATCCGACCCTCTCACCCTGTCCATTTAGGCACTGGGTGAGTCTGCACAGGCCAGTCAGCAGTATCCTCCTAACGGCCTGCTGCTCCCCTCCCATCAGCTCCTCCCTGGTCTATATGTACTCTCATTCTGAGGCTGAAAACATCTTCCATTTATAGACAACTCTCAACACATCTCTTGCCAGCACAGTCATCTTCTTTAAGTTCACACATGGATACCCAATTGCCTATTAGATGCCTCCATCCTCCCACTTAATATGTTGAAAAAATAGCGCAGCTTTCCCTGCAGCCATGTTCCCCACAAGCCTTCCCTGTTGTGATAAACAATTCCAGTTCCAGTTGACCCTTGAAACATGGGCATCCATCCCGCACCATCCATCCCGCACCATTAAAAATCCCCAGAAAACATAGTGAGTCCTTGTCATGGGCAGGGTTCCACATGCTGGGTTGGTAGAATCTGAGGACAGAAATCCCCATGGAAAAGTCCCTCATATAAGTAGGTCTGCAGACTTGACACCCATGTTTTCCAAGGACCAGCTGTTTCATCCCTCCAGGAATGGAGCCACCATTCCTCAGTGGACCTTACATCCAAGCCCAGGGCACTTTTTCCTGGCTCTGCCTCCACATATGAACACTGCCACTCCTCAGCGACCCCTTTACTGTAGAGGGGTCTGAGCTGCCATGCAGTTGCACCTGGCCAAGCACCGTGTTACTCTAACTGGTCTTCCTGCTTCCATTCTTGTTCTTGCCCTGGCCCAGCCTCCACAGGCAACTACTGTTTTACTTGTTAGGCCACATCACACCTTTGCTTACAGCCTTCTGATGGGTTCCCATGACCATCAGAATGAAATTCAAGTTCCTGCCATGCTCTACAAGGTTCTGCAAGGGTTCTTGCCATTTCTATGTCTCCCCAGCCTCATGCCCTCAGGTGCGCGCTGCTTCTGCTCGGCCTGGCTTCTGTTTTAGGGACACACCAACCTGGTTTCCACCTCAGGTCCAGCAGCTGCTTCCTTTGACTCAGAACCTCCTGCCTTAGATCTTCATGGGTTTCATCCTTAGCATCCTTTAGTGCTCAACTCAAACTTAGCTAGGATGATAAAGGACAGGCCTCTATCATCCTAGCTAAGGACAGGCTGTCCTTTTATCATCCTAGCTAAGTTCTCCCTAAGTCATTATTTAGTGATACCATGTATACTGTAAACTTCCCTGGACTAGGATTTCTCCAATTCCACTTCATTAGGCTATAAACTCCTTGAGGAAGGAATCTGGTTCTATTTTTTGTAACCTCAAGGGAGTTTGGCAAAACAAACACACACACACACACAACCCTGCTTAACTCAACTAATTGGCTGATCCAGTTGGGAAAGTGTGAGCTAGTATTCATAGCAAATCTATTTACCTCCTTGCCTCTAGTTTTCATGTTTACACAGATAAGGAAGCCCTGGTTTTTTAAACTACAACTTCAGTCTTACTTTCAGAACACTAGTTTCCTAGTAGCCGTCCAAGAAATCACATAATACTCTACCTACAGAAAAGCAAAAACAAGCATTATTCAGAAAATCCTGACAGCTATCATCTCCCATTCTCTTACATTTGAAACCCTGTTGTGAGTTCACTAGATAGTAGACACTACGAGGACCACACATTTTACAAATGTGCATGTGGGTTCAGAAAGAACGAGCATCGCCCAAGATCACACAGCATCGCCCAAGATCACACAGCATCGCCCAAGATCACACAGGTGTTAAATGATAAAACAGGAGCTTATGCCCAGTACTCCCAGGTCCCACTCTCAACCACAGCTCGACTGTATGAAAGCAACCCCCAAAGCACTTCCACCTGCCCACCTTTTGAAAAAAGTATTTTACAAGATCATGATCAGTTTTAATTAAGGTCCACAAATGGCTTTGAGATCCATGCCACACAGGCCCAAAGAATGCCTGCTCTTTTCATCTGGATCAGAAAACTAGTAATTTTGTCCCAGCCTCCCCAAAATTTCACAAGAGACCTTTTTTCCTGTTTCCTTAGAGAAACATGCTGGAACTAAATCCAGTCTCGGTGACTATGAAAACTCCTGTGACGCTGAGCCTGAGGGTTTGAGTTCTTACCTGACTCAGTATAGGTGTGTCTCCACCAAGAACAAGGGAGCTCAGGCAATAAAGGAACACCCAGGGCTGAACATGTTTATTATCCACAACATTCAACTCCTCCTCCAGCTCAGACACCTCTGCCACATAGCAGGACAGAACAGACCAAGTCGTGGCATCAATGTCGACTAAGTTGAATGCGGACAAGAGTGGCAAGAGCAGCCAAATTCACAAAAGGGTGGGGAGGGAATTCTGTTTCTCTGACTGCTGTCAGTTTCTAGTTCAATGCAACACATGCTTCTGATCTCCCAAACAGAAAGGATTTAAAAGGACAAAATACCAGCAGCACCCGACAAAGGTAAAAACCACAATGGACGCTGGCCCACATTTAAAATACCGAAGACTTCAATTCAACAAAAACTGATAAAATTTAGGTATAAAAATATAGGTATAAATATATAAGCAGTTCATTTAAAAAATAAAGTTATTAGCTGATACCACGCCACGCATACTAGTAAGACATAGCTCAGTATTAAAATAAAAATGCTGTTAAAATAAAAGTCTCCAAGCAGTTCCGTTCTTTCAGTTTTACAAGACTGCTGCCAGGCCTCATCAAATATGGCTTTTGATCACTTCCTGTGCTTCTGTAGCATCAGATACCCCACATGCCAGTTTCTATACCACAGTTGTCGTTCTAGAGTGTTTTCCTTTCAAGGAACCAAGTCTACGAAGCTGTATGACTGGGGTTGTGAGTCCTTCTTTGACCTTCACAGACTTGGCATGCAACAAACAGTACATTTCTGTTAATGAAGTTCAGATTGTACTTAATTATTTATTACATTTAGTACTTTTTAATTTGAGCATGTTGTTACCAAGTAGGTTTTTTTCATGCCAAATGTCCTGATCATCAATATCAGTATTGAATCTTATTTAGAAGATACACTTCTTAAAAGCTATTATCAAACAGCTCTTTTGCAAAGAAAAATGTGACCTTCCAAGTTCTGCCATTTTTCAGTAAAATATTTTTAATAAAAACTAGGCGGATAAAGGATGTAATAAAGCATTCATATCTGATTATACTGATTATACTATTATATTTACTATTGTACTGACTATTCATATCTGGGTATATTGATTATACTATTCCAATAGCTTAGGAAATCAATCCAAATTTTTCAATGTTTTAGGAAGGAAATTAGTATGATCACATAGTTTACCTTCTAAATGAAATGGCTGACACAACAGTCTCAGCAGCTGTGCCAGAGGCTGCTACCCACTAGCAGCTCTCCTTTTTTTCCCCCACAGTAAAAGAATTTTTAGTTGGACATAAACAAGGCCACTCTGAATAGAGACTACCCATCCAGCCTCTCCAGGGGGAGGTACCACCTGCTTGACTTCTGCTGAATGAGAAACTGACCAAGAGGCACACTGCTGCTGCTAGGAGTCTTCAGAGGGCACACATGAGCCTTTGAGTCTATGTATCTTCTCTGCCCCTTTCTTCATCCTGCCTAGAATACAGGAGCTGCCATCTTGGAGCATGAGGTTGAGGTTACATGTGGAGTATAAGGAGCCACGCCCCGATCTGCAAGCTGGTTCTCTCTGATTGTTATTGATCTTTTCCATCTCATTCTTCTTCTTTTCCCACACACAGCCCTTAACAGAGGAGCAACAGAAGAATGGGTTCTGGTTTCCCGACATGGACAGACCAGTTACCCAGAATTTTATACAACAGGAGAACAAGAACACAAAAAGCAAAACCTTTCAGGCAAAAATAATTCAGAAACAAAATACCATGCACAAGGAAAGAAATATGATTCTAAACATATATTACATAATTAAGCATACAAATATTTATAAAAGTTATATATCCACAAATATATGAACATTTACATTGTTTGCTACTACACCCCTGAATTTAAAGAAAATATTAAAAAAATATGTAGTGACCATATGTCTTGGGCACCAAGTAATTAGTGCGGATGGTGACCATGGCACTGGAGTAGGTGTGCAGAGTCCCACAGTAGCAGAAATTTCTCCTTTAGCTGCTAGATTGTGGGGGCAAGTATAGCAGGTGGCATCTTATAGGAAGAGTGGGCAATGTTGAGGAACACTCAGAGGGATGGGGGCAAGGCTATTTGCCAGTTGGAACAGAAGTATTTCAGTAGTCTTAACAACTAGTACTACACCAGTACATATGAACTGGCATATGAACATCAGTCCTACTTGGTCCTGCTACTGTCAAGTATATTGTATGTGCTCTCAGAAGCAACAATATCCAGAGAGCAAGACGACCTTCTTACTACAAGCCAAAAATTGTTTAGAAGTACTGAGAGAGTAAGAAGACAATGTGGTGGGTGGGTTCCAATCTCAGTACTATTAGCTGAGTGCCATCTGATATATATTATTTGTAAAATAGTTCTATCTCAATTTTTCCCATAGGTACTATAAGGATCAAAATAATTCTGTAGACTTGAAGACAGTGATAAAATCTTACGCATGCTCTCATGGTTAACACACATTCCAACCCATCATTGCAATTTTAACAAGCACAGGCACAGGTGGGACACAAACACTGAAGCCACCAGGAACCCAATAGCTTAGATGTAAGACTACCAACTCTAGTTAAAATGATTCTGGCAACTGCACCAGTTGCCTGTGATAATATTAGATTGTAGGATACCTTGTGACAGAAAGGTTAAGAAGGGAAGACAAGGACTCCATCATGATAACCAGGACCTGGGCAAGCCTCTACACTAGGACATGATCCTCCACGTATGTGAACTGAGACTTCCTGTTCTTCCCCACAGTACGTTCACAAACTGGTTACATAAATCCTGATTCGCCTTTAAATCCAAATACTCTGTAGTCACTAAAAGTACAAAGGAAGCACTTTATTTACAAAATCAGATAAATTCTAAAACACACCGGAGGGGGAAAGCAAGGCACATGTGAAAAAGAGAATACGGCATGCTGCCTATGTGTAGAATGTATGTGCATATATTTGCTTATAAATGCCTAGGTATTTGTGGATTCACAAACCACAAAATAGAGGCCATGGGTGGGAGAGTGACATCACTCCTCATCTTTTTGTAGCATTCCTATCTGCTAGGTGACTGCACGACCTATTCAAAAATAAGTTCAAAATGTAATTTGTAAAAGGGTATCAGTCAATGGACCTAGGTCATTAAAAGTCCCACAGAGAAAATGACAGCTACGTAGAGGTTAAACTCAGGCCCAGAAGTCAGGAAGAAAGCAAAGCTTGTCTTGGATAAGACAAGCTTACACATGCTGCATTTATTATAAGCACTTACAGACAGACAGAGTCAAAGACTGCTTTTTACAGGCATTCCAGAGACATGACGGCAAGACAAAGCATAGAAACCCATACCTACTGTGCACCATGGACTTTGTAGGGCCATCGGGCATCATAACAAAGTGCAGATGGATGGAAGGCAGAGGTTGAAATAGACTGAGAGAAAATCCAAACAGCTGAGAGGACAGACACTTCCCAAAAGAGAACTCCATGGTCAAGTGAAGTGTAGAATAAAATACAAAGACATCTGCATTTGAAGAACTCACTTCCCCTGTGCATATCCGTGGTACTGGCAGCATTCAGGGGAACATCTCAATTATAGAATAACACCAACACATCATCATCACCCTCCTCCATTCTCTTTCCATGGGAATGAATCTGCCCACGTCAGGAGTATCCCAATGTGCAGAGTAAAGGTGTACTAAGACCTGTTCCTAAGTAGATGCAGTTCTACAGCATTAGGCTTGGAGGCTGGGGACACTGCCCAACTCATCCATCATAGCCACTTCCTCTGGGAGGAGAGGAGTGAGTCACAGCCTGAATCATGTACCTTGCTTTTCATCTAATCTAAACCATGAATGGGAGGAGTGGAGGTGACCAGGACTCCATGTCCAGAAACATGATTGATAGGGTGGTGATCCACCTGGGGGAATAGACACTGCTTCTGGATGTGGTCAAAGGCAAATTCGGGCCTGGTCTCCATGGAGAAATGCTGATCTCAGGAACTCAGGATGGAAATTGTACCCATGAGAGTTGCAAGATAGAGGCAGCTCTGCTTAAGCTTTTGGTGATGTTTTATAACAATTGACATAGTGGTTAAAAAAACCTCTCCTTGGGTCTGGAGGTCGAGGTGGAAGACAGGGGTTCAGGCAGGAAACCAAACAGAACTATGGATATGAGGGAAAGGGAGTGAGTGGAGATGCACTTCCATCAATAGTTGTATTTTCTAACTTCTACAGGTGGTAAACAGTTTCAAAGATAAAGAAATGCACAAAAAAATTATTGGGTCATAATACTGGATAGAATATACCCACTACGTTTATACAGTTGAAAACATCCATGGCTTACGTGTGGGGGTTAGATTGTCATTTGGTTTAATTTTTGAGGAAGGATTCGTGTCAGGCTCCATGTTAAACCCTTTGGGTAAACAGATAAATCAAATCAACTCCTCCCTGCCTTTCCATTCATAGCTGTCATTAAGTTTCTATTCTGTCAGTTCCCAAATAGCTTATGAGAAATTTCATAATGAAAACATCAGCAAGAATAAAGAGATCTTATTAAACGACATGCCACAGGATCTGGGCAACAGAGAAATTAATCATTAGAAAATCAAAGAAGCAAGGAACAGAAGGAAATAAGCTGCCGCCAGGTAACAGATTAACATGACTAAAGAAAGCTGGGGGTGGGGTGATATAAAAAAGTATTTGCAGGACAAGCTAAAGATGGTCTCATTACCCGGACAGCTGTTGGTCTAATCTGGTGTTCCCTGAGTGGACACCCACTTCTTTTCAAACTTTGACCTGTGAATGTGCCTGTCATATCAGTTCTCATCTTCAATCTCTACTCAGTGTATAACTGAAATCCTTTCAGTTTCATTTTGAAGCTATCAAAGAGTTAGGAAAGAGGTGCAGCAAGAAACATATGGCTGGGCTTTTTGGTCACTGCAATTTTCTCTTTTATTCAAAAACTGAGGCAAAGGACTATGGCTTCTCCAAGGACATGAATGAGGAACCCTGGGTCCCACATGTGGAGTCAGAGGCACAGCTGCTAAATTAACCATTAATCAACCATTAATTTTAATTTAGTACTTAAATTAGAAAGTACACGCTAAAACATGAGACTGACTTAAGTTCTT